>CAEGAE010005474.1:0-11379 GCA_903067095.1 Girardinus metallicus | reverse complement strand
GCTCAGCAAAAAAATCACCCTAAACCTGCAGTTACAGCGTATCAATGTGCCAGAATGGCCTAGTCAAAGTCCAGCCTTAAATCCAAATGAGAATATGTGGCATAGCTCAGAAGTGTTGCAACTTTATTCCCAGCTGCACCTCAGCTTCTTCATTTTAACAACCATGCATCTTATCTCTTCTACTTTCTCACATAACTTTTTATATTCAGATATAATAAAGATTACAGTCGTACCATGACAACATGAATACATCTGCAAGGCACTGTTAATAAAATATAACTCAACACTTTAGAGCTGCACGTTTCCCTTGATGTGCTGTTGTTAATTACAACAAGTGTCTCTTTGTCATCATAGTTCTGAAACGTGTGGCTTGGCTGAACCACGCTTACTATAACTTTCTATTTTCTTCCTGCCAGGACAGGAATAGATGTGGAGCAGCTTCCTGTGTGTTAAATGTCTCCCTTCTCTTGTTTCCTGACAGCATGCTGAAGAAGTTAGGGGTCCCGTGATGAAAGCCCTTTCTTTAGTTCCAAGAAGCATTTGAGCAGCTGGTCATCATGTAGAAAGAGACGACATGTTCTTGTAGCTTTTTTAGTGTAACTCAACTATGTTTGAGTTAAAAGTGATACTTTCCAGTATGAACCACTGCGATCATGTTCAGAATCATGTTTATAACAACATGACGACATCTTTCTGGTTAAAATGTGTTCTAAGAAGGTATTTCTTTTACATAAAAACAGTCAGGAGAACAAGGAAGTATTTGCAAAATTTTGTGATGAAGCGCTAAAGCATGACTGCAGTCACTTTCAGTTCTTTGAAAAAGTATTTTTCTCCTTACAATTTTTTTTTAGTCCTTTTTGTCATGTCTAAATGTTTCAGATGATCAAAATTTTAATATCAAACTAAGATGACTTGAATAAATAAAAAGAACAACAACAACAAAAAAATCTCAAATGTAAAACTATGTGAAAATGTAATCACCTGGCTGTGGGCATTCATATTTTAATTGGGATTAACCGTATCTTTTTGTTTAAATGTAACATTAAGTTACATTTTACTAGCCACATCCATGACTGCAAATTGCCAGACCAAAAGACGTAAAAATGTGGTAAAATGAAACATGAAATATGTTGAAATATCTTAAGAAAGAACATATTTGCACTGAGACATGTTGATTATTATTGGTGGGTAATAAGTGTGACTTAAGGTGAGCTATTAGTTTTTTGTTGTTATAGAGGGGGATCATTCTCAGCCTGAACAATCTCTTATTGAGGCCCAACACAGATTCCTGTACTGCTGTCGACATCTGCTGGCATCTTAGTTGGACTATAATTCAATTCAGTTTGTTGGTTTAGCACCAACAAATGTCATTGTAAGGGACTATACTAAAAAAACAAAAAAAAACAAAGCAAATTAAATCCAGTCTTACAGAATAGACTACATTATAGTGAAAAAAAAACACGCTGGGCTGGAAAGGGAAACAAGGAAAGGTAGTGAATATGAATGAGAAAAAGTCTGCATATCTTATACAAATTTAATTTACGGTGAACAAGCTGGACTGTTAATATTAATGTTACTGAAATGTTCAATTAATTACTAATGTCTGCAAATTTAATTTGTTTTTTTTTTAAGTTTCCTTTTCTACCAAGACAGTTCCGGCAAAGTGCTGCCACCTCCTGGAGAAACTACGGTATTACAACTTATTCTAAATGTCTGGCTTGCAGTTTATTTCAAACTTCAAACCTTACTATGTTCTTCCATAAACAACCCTTTACCTTACATTGTATCTAATCTTTACAACATTAACTGAAACATAGTTCATATAAAAATATCTTGCAAATAAAGGTTAACAGTAACATTATTGGTACAAAGTCAATCATTCCCTTGAAAAATAAATATACCTCCAGACTAGGGGTGAGCAATGATTTCCCTATAGGAAAAGCTGAAAAGAATGGAATAATTATCAGTAAACAGGTTAATAGTTCACGACTTATTTAATATACAAATCCAGACACAAATTTATCCACAGCAAAAAACAACACAGAGAGGAAGAAAAAAAAAACATCCTCAGGGAAAGAAAGGTTGATTATACAATTAAAATGAAACAGGAAGTTCTCCACACCCACCTCTACTTTTGGATGTGGGCCGGTCCATAACAGGGCCTGTCTGTGTGTGGCCTCCAGGCAGAGAAACTGTCAGCTGTAGGATATAACCTTTAATCCCCCATAAAACTTAGCCTGACAGCCCAAACAGCTGCTGGCCTGTCTGTCTCTGCTGTGCTAATAATCATCCAAACAAAAAGCCTGAAAGGTCGAATGTAGACGGCCATGCTGAGCGCCTCGTGCTTCTTCCCTTTAAAAAAGACAGATACATATGTGTTTTACAAAGCTGGGTAACGTGACTAGCACGGTAATTCAGGCAAAAAAGGTCAGTACAGTGTTCATTAACCTTTTGCAATTTCACATCTACAAACTTCAATGTGTCAAAAATAATACATACTTTTCAAAATTTTTATAAATAAAAATCTGAAAAAATGTGGCACGCATTTATTGTATGCCACATTTTATGCTAACTGTACTTAGCGTATGGTAGAGACACACATTTCTAAAGACTTACAGCTGCATTTAAAGTGATAGGTGGTTCTACAAGGTAATGGCTCAAGAGAGCTGGAAATATACTTACACCAAACCGTTCAGATTTTTATTCTAAAATGCAAAAACAAAGTATAGTTTTTCCTTCCACATTTTCAGCTGTGGAAAGTTCTACTTTGTGTTCATCAATCACATAAAATCCCCCAAAACACATGCCTGTTGTCGTGACATGCCAAAATGCAAATATGCTAAAAAGTTTGGGGGTAGGGGCGTCAAACTCATTTTCATTTTGGGCCATCTCAAAAAATCTCAATGTTCTTAAGGGCCGGTTTTGCCAGAATGTATAAAATCATTGAACTGTTAAAATAACAATAAATAGCTGTTTGTTTCAGTATTCAATAAGTGTTTCTTAAAATGAAATAATAACGATCCTGTTTTCACACTGATCAGTCCATCCAGGATTTTGTGATAGTTTTTGTGGTTTTTTTTTGCAATCAAAATCACAGATTTTGTGATGGTAATTTAGACACATTTGTAAGAAATCGTTACGATATTTGCGCTAATGTATGACATTAAATGTGATTTTTTTATTACTCGCCATATAAATCACGGACTATAACTTGACATCAAGCAAGGCTGAGGCGGCGGTAACTTAAACCCAATGTTTTTGGCCACTTTTGAAAAAAATCTGCAGTAAAAATCAGAAAAAAAAATACAGGGAAAAGTTGATTTTGTGTGAAGTTTGTGCATTTGTGAAAAAACTGGGGGGGCTTATTGATGTAATTTAGAGTCCAGAGGGCCACATAAAAAGCTACGGCGGGCCAGATTTGGTTTAGGGGGTGTGAATACTTTTCCAAGGCAGAAATAATTGAAGCCAACATTTCTGTCCAACATTGAGAGTATGGAGTGAACAGCTGTGCTGCTAAACACAAATGAGGCTTGCTGTCCTCCATGATGGCATCTGGCTCCAATCAGTTGTGGTAAAAATGAACTTTTATCTCCTCAGCTGCTGTCGGATGGAAAATGCCACTGATAGCGTTCCCAGCACATAGCACCAACACAACCAGTGCGGTCTGCAGCAGAGGGCAGTCAGGTCACTCAAGATCTCAAACAAAACCTCTATTAATATTCGTAACAACACAGTATTAATCAAGTGGCCACCTGCTGAATTCCTAAAGAATAATAGTGCATAAAGTCGACACGTTTTCCCTGGCCATACCAGAAAATGAAAAAAAAAAAAAAAAAAAACACATGGCACGTCTACACAGTGCTACACATGCTCTTAGGTCTTTGCTTTCAGGAGATTTAAGTCATGTTTGGATACATAAAGTGTTGTGTTTGCAGCCACTGATCAGCTGAGGGACAGTCAGTTATTTCCTGGGAATAGAGGTGGGTCCAACTGGACAGGGCGCCTTCACATGCTGTGAATCATCAAGATAAAAGCAGCTAATCCCTGATCAGCTGGTGTAAATAAGCACATATCAAATACGCTACGTCATGTACAACACTTTTTCATCTGGGGGGGCAGACCTCAGCTATTTTAGAAAGAAAATAATCTCATCCATCAAGAGTTGGAACAATTAAAAATATTTCATAAAAGCTGCATTGAACTCGGTTTGTTACACAAATGCCTAATGAGTTTGAAAACTATCCTTATTCGTTAATTGACATGCTAACTACTACCAGCAATGTATCCTTGGAAGATTTAGGGTTAAAGTAGTATTTCACCTTTATAAACATGTTTCTTCTCATTAGAAGAACTGTAGTGTGAATACGGAGTTACAACTTATAGAGAATATGCAGGGGAACCCAAATAGTAAAGTTATGGCAAGCTGGTCCTCCAACTTCAACAACCTGAAACTCATCAAAATGATCAATTACAGGAAGTTTTTGTTTATTGAACTGTCTATAAAGGTGTTTGCATTGGTTATCAAAAAGTTAATGTGTCATTTTAGATGAAATGTAATTTAATTTTTTTTTTCCCTCAAACTGACTCCCTTACAATATAACTTTTGGAGAGAAGCCAATCAAATGTATTTTGGTAAATGAGATAGGCATCATTTTAAACATGAGCCTAACAAACATGGAGAAACATGGAGTATAAGAAACAACATTAGGTCCTACACCTTTATTAAAACCTTCACGTCAAAAATGTAAGTTGTGCCAAATGGAAATTTTAGAGAATATTTTTTCCGAGTTCAGGGTCCAGCAGGGTTCAGTCAAACCATAAACCAGTGCTTTGAAAGGCAGTTGATGATAAATCCTTTGTCTATCATTCAATTTTTCAGATCCTTTTGTCAACCTGATAGATATGACTTTAATCCACCGGATTCAGGTGCAGATTTTTGTCTAATGGGGTTCCGTATAAAGCAATAAAACAAATCGCTTGCCAGTGGTTTGAGACAAAACAAGTCCCTGAAGTTGTCACCATCCAGAGGCCAAACATTTATCTGCAAGTGTGTCTGAAGCAAGTGCTTACTACACTTTTCCTGTTTTAGTAAGCAGACAAATTTAAACTTTCATCACCCTGACCTTGTTCTCTCAGGTTTCTCCATTAGTCTTAGTTGTACCTTAGTGAACCACTAAAAATTCAGTAGGTAATTATAATTTTGTCACTAAACTGGCTGCTGAATGATTGGCTACTACATACTGTATGATCTACCTTAAAACCTGGCAATGATGAACATGTAACAGTGGGAGACGTATTAACTTACACGAACAACCAACCCTGTAAATCAAGGAGTAATTGGAAAGCCAATCAGCACAAAGTGACAGTAAGCGACATCATTCAAATTCATCTCCTGAGATCGCAGTGCAGATGACAGCGATGCTAGTGGGTATGATTCCACTCCGGTACTTGTGGAAAATGAAATTAGATCTACATTAGCTATGCTACACTTCTCTTGTTTTAGTTCAGTTAGTGGAGTCTCATCAGACAGCTGAGTGCATTTCAAAACTGTATTCTGTCTTTTTCTTTGTTGAACTCTCTGATTTTTGTTGTCACATGTCAGTGCAGGAAATGTTTCACTGTAATAATCACACCCTGTAACAGCTTCTGTCAGAAAATGTAGTTTCTTTAGTTCTAGAGTTGATTCATATATTTCTCAACAAAACATATTCACCTATGGGACACAGAACCAGCCTCCTTCCTGAGGTGTTTATTGACAACAATGAGTAGAAGTCCTTTTACTCAACGTAGCTTGTTTTAATGTGAAACCTTGAGGAAAACCCTTCTATCTAAGAAGGGTTTATATCTTCACCCACCGAGTATTTCAGGGATATGTTTAGACCTCATTTGACCTCCAGAAGCCTGTTTAAGAGGTTTCTGAAGTGTTCTGTCTTCCTCCTGGTAGGATCTACACACACGCTAGAAACTTAGACAATCTAATCCTTTAAGCGCTTTTTCCTCCACTTGACAGCTTTCACCACTGAGAACTGTGGGTTTCATAGACACAGTACTGTGACCACACAATGGCTCATGCAACACCTCTAAAATGCAACATGAAGCTTACGTATTTCAGAGCTTACCTGAATATTGCTCTCCGCATTCATGATTGAGGCAAGGTTACTTTAAGCAAGGCATTCGTGTTGGCCCTCCTCGTCGTTTTGCCTTAACTATTGATCTTCAATTATAAATTTTACGTGACAATTAGCTGAAGATACACACGAACGTGTTAGGAAACTGGGAGGCCCGTCAATTATCAGGTGAGAAGGATTAAAGATGAACAAAAAAAGGCCCTTCCAATGGTAATCATTTAAACTTTTTTCACATTTTGTGAAATTAAAGCCACACCTTTAATGTTTTTTATTAAAACTGCATGTGATAGATCAACACAAATTAATGCAGAGCTGAAAAATAAAAGGAAAATGATTGGTTGATGCCTCATCTGACAATGTATCTCTTTATGTGTCTCAGTTTTTTTTATTGGAATATGAACCTCAATGCCAGTCTCAAGCTTTTGCAGCCTCTGACAGGCTTTCTCCAGGATTTCTCTGTACTTGTGTAGCTCCATCCATTTTCTCATCAGCTCTGATGAGCTTTTCCACACCTGCAGAAGGAAAGAGTCCCCACAATGTGATGCCGCCATCAGCAAATTTCACAATAAAGAAAAGGTTGATGTGCAGATTCAGTTTGCCGTTACAAAAAGCATTTTTGCACAACAAACATCTGACCACCATCTGGTCAGATGAGGCCAGAAGGTGTCCTGGTTTCAAGAAGTGCTTGTTGCAAACCACAAAAGACTTCAAATCTAACTTTGCTACACAGTTGCCCATCAACCACAGTCAAAATAATCTACGAAATAAATTTGAGTGTAATAAAGTGATATTCTGCAAATTTTCTGTATAGATTTAAACCCTGCATGTCTCCCGCTGCCATGGAACCTGGTTTCTGTTCGTGAGCGGTCCCCACTTGAAAAGAGTATTTCGGACTAGAGGTGACAGGGAAAAGTGCGGCCGAATCCCAGATAGCGATGTTATGCTGCGGTGAGTCATAGGCGAGCTATGCAGCAGAACGTTCCTGGCACTATTCCCTGAAAAATCCAATTATTTGGACACAGAAGGTAGAACCGAACGGGAGGAGAGGGCAGCCAGACGTCTGCAGAGCCAAGCCGAGCTCTGTCACAAAGTGATAGAAATGATGATGATTACATACATGGACAGGGTGTCCATGTATGTGTGTGGGGGCACTGTGGTATGTGTTGAATTGTGCACCTGATGATAACGATGAGTGTGTGCGAGTATGTGTGGCGTTATCAGGTCAGGGTGGTGCCCTTGGCCTTGTAAGGTGGGTTATCTGGGGTTATATATTTGATCCCCGTCTCCCCTGCAGGTTCAGCAGATGCTTCATCTCCACCTGCCCTCTGTAAGTATGAACCACTGCTGCGGCTTTCTGTTGGTTTTCATTTGATATTTCATTGAAGTGAAAAACATGCATTTTAACCAATTACATATATAATGATAGAACAAGACGCTGATGAAAGTAAAATCATTTCAAATCATTTCATACATTTAGGAAGTCATACCTAGATGTTTAAATGTTTCCATTTCCTGCAGGTCTTTCAGTGATTTCCAGTCTGAAGACTTGAGCTCATCTTTCATCTGAGCTGAACCCATAGGTAAATTATACTTTCTCACATTTATAATGGTAATTACATCACTTGTAAAAAATCTAACATGTGACTATTTTCCCATTACTATGCTAAATTTTCAATAAATCCATTGTACGAAGATGTAATTGTGAATAGATTACAAAACACAAGTGGAAGACATGTCACTAAACAAGTACCTCTCAATCTTCCATTTATGTCCAAGTACTGCAGCCATGGGGGATGCAGAGATGTCTGCGTACGGAACGGCGGCACCGTACCTGAGGAAGTCGGAGAAGGAGCGAATGGAGGCCTCCACGCGTCCGTTCGACATCAAGAAGGAATGCTTTGTCCCGGATTCGGTGGAGGAGTTCGTGAAGGCAACCGTCATCAGCCGGGAGGGAGATAAGGTCACCGTGGAGACGCAGAATGGGAAGGTGAGTACTTTTGTGAATCAGGCATACCTAGACTTTATAAATAATATGCTCTTTAACATCAATGATTCAGCTGGTAAATAAAACCAGCTGTCAGTGAGTTTTCTGAGATATTTTACCAAACCGGAATGAGGTGAAGTTGGGGCTGTTAAGAAGGCATTAGGTTTACTCCTTGGCGTGTGTCTCAGTGTTTATCTGCGTGCAAATCTGTGAGTGATATGAAATGTCATGTCCTTAAGTAAATGTGAGCAGTATAGAGGATGAGATTGAAATTAGTGTCACTCTGGTGCCATCAGGCATTCACTCTCTTTCTGCTCTACAAAAAATGAGGCTGTAAAAGATCGTTTACATGAATTGTGGCCTGCAAAAGTATTAATACCCCTTTATGTTTTTAACATTTTTCGGTTTTAAAATGTGTGTTTTTATTGTGATTTTAAGTGTCACAAAAACACTACGTGTTTCTATGCGCAAAGTCTTGAAAATCAATGTTTGCAAACCCTTCGACAATTGATTTCCTTTACATAAATTCATTTTCCAGCCGGTGTATGAAAACAAATAAAAAGACTAATGTATTCAACTTTCCTTGCTCCAGACCGTTACTGTCAAAGAGGCAGACGTTCTGCAACAGAACCCTCCCAAGTTTGACAAGATTGAGGACATGGCCATGCTGACCTTCCTCCATGAGCCAGCTGTGCTGTTTAACCTCAAAGAGCGCTACGCAGCATGGATGATCTATGTGAGTAGGCTACAAACAAACTTTAATTAGTGCATGGCTCAGGAAGTGTTAATTCTATCCACCCAAACCATGGTGAAACAGTGTGATTTTCTATGCTCTCAGACCTACTCTGGGCTGTTCTGTGTGACTGTCAACCCCTACAAGTGGCTGCCAGTCTACAACCAAGAGGTGGTCGTTGCCTACAGGGGAAAGAAGAGGAGTGAAGCTCCTCCTCACATCTTCTCCATCTCTGACAATGCCTACCAGTACATGCTGGCAGGTAAAGGAAATCAATGTCCTACAGAAAGCATTCTCAATGGGGTTTGTTGTCCTCACCGATAAAAATGTTCTTCGAAAATCTTTTGACAGACCGTGAAAACCAGTCAATTCTGATCACGTATGTAAATACATTTCATCTTAAATGTAGTAAAATATGATCTAAAATCAATATCTTATCCTGCATTCAGGAATGGATTTGTTTTGATGTGTAACTCTGCTCCTACAGAGGAGAATCTGGTGCAGGAAAGACTGTGAACACCAAGAGAGTCATCCAGTACTTTGCAAGTATTGCAGCTGGAGGTATTAAGAAAGACCCCAATGCAAAAGACAAGGTATGTGATAATCTTTTTCAGGGTTCAATGCAGCTGGAAAATAACAAAAATTGATTAATTGTTCTGGCAAAGCAAAAGTAATATGAGCAAAGGAATAAACTAAAGCTAGCCTTCATTTCTCCCTGAAGTAGCAACTGTAAGCAAACTTTGAAATTTAATAAATCTTTTTGAATTTAACATCACTTGATTCAATTGGAAGTAGTTAAAGCTTCATGGTGGATCTTTCAGTAATTGTAATGTTTGTTTGACAGGGTACCCTGGAGGATCAAATCATTCAGGCTAACCCTGCTTTGGAGGCCTTTGGCAATGCCAAGACCATCAGGAATGACAACTCCTCCAGATTTGTGAGTGCCTACTTTGCATTCTTGATTATTTTTGTGTTACTTATTTAGTGTCCCAATCATGTAAGAGATTTGGTTTCAACGCAGTGACTGTTTTGTATGATTTATCTCAAATTAGGTAATAGACAGTTTTTTTCCTCTTGTTGTACAAGACGGAAAAATTCTGTAGCAACAGAAGGCGGGGAGGAAAAGGAGCTAACTGACAGGAGCATTTTTTGATCATTTTCTATTTTGTCCTTTCAGGGTAAATTCATTCGAATTCACTTCGATACCAGAGGAAAATTAGCTTCTGCTGATATCGAGACATGTAAGTATAAACACCCTTTTGGTTTTTACAACCACACATTTTGACGGTTTCTTTTTTCTCATGGTTGTGACTTCTGTCTGGTTGTCTGAAGACCTGCTGGAGAAATCTCGTGTGACCTTCCAACTCAAGGCTGAGCGAGATTATCACATTTTCTACCAGATCCTTTCCAACAAGAAACCCGAAATCCTGGGTTAGCACAGTACAGTAGAAAAAGCAATTAATTATGTTGTAATGTTTTTTGCCTGATGTTATATTGATCTTTCTCATCCTCCAGAGATGCTGCTGATCACAAACAATCCGTACGATTATGCATTCATCTCTCAGGGGGAAACTCAAGTGGCCTCCATAGATGACGCAGAGGAACTGATGGCAACTGATGTAAGTTTCTCCATCTTTACTAGACATTAATTCATAAAAAAGAAACATAATTAAATGGAAATGTTACATTTGTTGAAAAATATTTAGATGGGTAATAATATGGTTTGCTGTGACTGTTTTCTTCTTCAGAATGCCTTCGATGTGTTGGGCTTTACTCAAGAAGAAAAAAACTCTGTGTACAAGCTAACTGGTGCCATCATGCATTACGGCAACATGAAGTTTAAGCAGAGGCCTCGCGAGGAGCAAGCAGAGGCCGATGGCACCGAGGGTGAGAAAAGCACTCTGAAATTTGTAGGCATGCAGAAGTTTGATGCGTATTCAGCATTGCTGTTTGTGTGTTTCTCTTAGATGCTGACAAATCGGCGTATCTAATGGGCCTGAACTCTGCTGACCTCATCAAAGGTCTCTGTCACCCAAGAGTCAAAGTGGGGAATGAGTGGGTCACCAAGGGACAAAATGTTGCCCAGGTAAGAGAAAAGAGACAGCCATAAAATTGTTTAATCTGTGGGTTTGTATATAATATTTCCATTTTATATCCTCTGAGGCAAATATACTCTAAACTAAACTCGAACCGCTCTTTTTTAAATGTGGCTGAATGACCATTTCGCAGGTGTACTATGCTGTTGGAGCTTTGTCCAAAGCTGTTTATGAGAAGATGTTCCTGTGGATGGTGGTGAGAATCAACCAGTCACTGGAGACAAAGCAGCCTCGCCAATACTTCATTGGAGTGCTGGACATTGCTGGGTTTGAGATCTTTGATGTAAGTTATCTTATTTGCAAATAATGACCAGATCTACAAGTAATCTAAATGGAACAACTAACATCTTTTTTCTTATTTAGTTCAACACCTTTGAGCAGATGTGCATCAACTTCACCAATGAAAAACTGCAACAGTTTTTCAACCACCACATGTTT
>CAEGAE010005473.1:0-27434 GCA_903067095.1 Girardinus metallicus | reverse complement strand
CATGCAAACTCCGTGCAGAAAGACCCCGGGCCGGGAATCGAACCCAGAACCTTCTTGCTGCAAGGCAACAGCTCTACCAACTGCACAGCCCAATTATTAGAATTTACTACAATTTAAAGAAATAGCAATATGGTGTTTAATTACTCTATTATTATATAAATAGTATTTTTTGTTAGGATTATACGTTTCTCTTCTGCAGAAATCATAACAAAAGTGGCAGTCATTTCTTTTTTGTGTGCAATGAAATAAGGGACTACATTACCCAGCATTCTCAGTTGAAAACAGAGAAACTCAAGCAGCACGTGGTGTTAACATGGCGTCCCGCGCTGAAAGGAGAGTTTCTAAAGACTCCAGCAGCAGTGACGACGAAGAGCTTAAAAAATGCCGGGAGGCCGTTTGGGAAAGTCAAACATTTAAGGCAAAATGTAAAGGATGCTAGTATTTATGTGCCATTTTTACATTTGCAACCGTTTTAGTAATTAACCCGGAATACACATACCTCCAGAGCCAGGACTTGTGTGTTCGTGTGAAACACGCTGGACGACTAATAATTTTTATTTCCCTAAACTTTCGTGAGTTTGACGGCCGCCGTGCACATCAGGAGGCTGACACTTCTGTTTCTTATTCCAGATGGGGATGGCAGTGTTAAACAGGAGTCTAAGCGGTAAGTGTTGTCACATTTACTAATTTCACAGCGGTTAAACTTAATGGACTTGGTGCTGAGCTGAAGTGCTCCACATTAAATTAAAGAAAGTGTGGTAGTTTATTTTTTAATTTTACAGAGCCATAAGGGAGGAAGCCTGAATCTGGGATGCGTCATGCACCAATCAGAGATGTTGAGGTTGATCTCTGAACGTTGTAAAGCTTTGACCAACCATCTTTATGATAAAAGTGTTTATTGCAAAACAACATTTCTTACTCCAAAACAGCCCAGGACTTGCATCTAACACTTTGAACCGGCCAATTTCTAAATAACTAATTTTAGATGTAGATTAATGGTTTTTATACTATAATCGTTATGCTGTGGAGAAAATGAAAGTTTATGCGTCTTGCAGCCACTTAATTAAAACTGAGGGGCAAAGTGTATAAATTCTGTTGTGCAACAGCGTTGTGGTTGCTGAGCATGAGCATGACGGAAATGAGCTCCAGGTCAGCCAAGGATTTCGGAGACATGTCGCTAGGAAGCTGGAGGATCTTCTGGACAGGTAGGGAAAAGGTGTAATTTACAGAACAGGATCATTATTTCTTCAGGACTCTGATTTTTAAGCAGCATTTTTGTTCCTCAGTTGCATTTCAGAAACGCAGCACATAGCCTCGAAATGTCTGGAATCAAAATGCGATGATGGTCAAGATGAGGGTAAATGTCTGTTCTTTCTTTAAGCAGATTCGCTATTGGAGGAACTGACTTCACCTCTTTTGATGTTATCATTATTTATTTATTTTTCTGCAGGATTTCGTTTGTTTTCTACATCCGTCCCAGGACAGGAAGATACTAAGCCTTCGTCACCAGCCAGACGTCGGCCTCCTCCCAGCTCAAGGTTTTCTCTTTTTTTCCTCCTTCCCTTTTATGTCAAACACTTGATTTGGAGTTTTTCACCTTCCACAGAACATTCTCCATTTCTGTGCTGCTTGCAGTGACAGTGACAGCGAGATGGAAACCAGACTGAAGGAAGCAGCAGTGTCCATCAGTGACCTGTTATCTTCATCCATGCGCTCATCTTCCTCAGTAGAGCCTCTCGACTCAGAAGTTGGAGCAAAAAAGAAGAAGGTGGAAGAGGAAGAAGAGCATGGTGTCGTCAAGAAAAAGGCGAAACGGAAGAAAGAAGAGAATAAGCAGGACTCTGTATCCTCTGCTCATCACCAAGGCAATGGTGAGCAGGAACACTCTGTAGTCAACACAAAACAAAAAAAGAAAAAGAAGCGTAAAAGAAATACAGAAGAAGAAGCTTTGAACTGAGTTTTTAATCTAGTGTTTACTCATTCGGGCTGTCTGTGTTTTGTGTTGAACTGATCAAGTGGTGTGGAACACTCAATTATTTCTCAGATAACACAAGGCATCTAGTTTGCTTATAAAATAACTTTACATCCGTTGTTGATGGTTATACATATATTTTTTTTAAAACTTCTCATCAAAAGTGAAAAAAAGCATTTAAGGAAAGCAAATTAAAAACAATGCAGGTAACATTTGTTTCATCTAAAGTTACAATTTCCGAGAAAAACAAAATATTTTAATAAAAATATACATTTTGGTGTTGATCTTGAGATATTTCTGCTATTTAAGTTGTGATTTTTTTTTTTTCTCTAATATCAGTTCTAGGTACTACTAAAAGCTGTGCTGAGTCAGTTTTTACTCTCAGACATCACTGGTTCCAGTCTCTAGGTTCTCCTCCCAGTGTTAGCTGTCCAGTGTTGGCGGTCCATCCCCACACCTCCATAGTCCAGCCGACAGGTCAGAGCCACCACATAGCCAGGGAGGTGTTACTGGGCTGTGGACACCATTTGTGTAGGCATATAGGAGCCGATGTCTGTGGGCGAAGGGGAGAGGAGGTGAGACTGATGGCGTTCTGTCGTCTGGGAGGAAGGATACAGCTCGAGGCTCTCAGAAGAAGCTGTTCAGAAGAGTGATAAAATCAGTTTAGACTCAACTTAGAAGTTTCTGGCAAAATTTGTTTCTTCTACTCAACCACCCACCCACAGGAGCATCAGATTAGAAAACGGAATTTGTTTTTATTTATACATTTACAAACTATAGCATTTATACCATACTCAGTAATTCATGTGAAAAGAATTGGCAGTACAGAAATAAAACCCATTTTATAATGGCTTATTGCATCTTTCTGATGGTGAGTGAAAAACAGAAGCAAGAGAAATTCTCTATGAGATTTAAATGGACTTGATTAGCTGATCATGAGTAAATATGACTCTGTGTGTGTGAGCAGGAGTTGTGGCAGTTTATTGGTCTGGAGCATGAAGGAGTATCCTAACACTACCCAGAGTTTATAGACATCAACAATAGACTTGCTAGCAATCGCTTCTGCCACTAAGTCTGGAAAGAATTATGGGATAGTTTCGAAACACTTCTGGTCAATTTCGTTTGAACCCTTCCTATTTCCAATTCATTTATTTGTAGAGCGAGGTACTTTAATCAATTGTCACAGAGTAAACTTCTTTAAATTGTTGGCTGTCAAACGAACCCCCTCCTGGATGGGTAGGAATTTAGCATGGCCAATGGAAAACGTTCTTCAGCAAACCGTTCCCATTTTATATTAAAAAAACATGGTTATGACAAGACCAAAACTACAAAAACATTTAGGAGCACCTCATCCCAAGCTGATTTCCAAACACGTTGGTGGCAGGGTGACGGTTTAGATTTGTATTGAAGCCACTGGATATTAGTCAAACATGCACTTTAAAGATCAGAGTTTTCCAGTGCCAAATCAAGCCTGACATCTGTCTGACAACTAAAGCTTGGCAGAGTTTGTGTTTACATCCATCTAATCAAATATCATTTCAACCCCAATCTTAGTCATACTTGTAACAATTCAGCTTTCTGCACTGTTACTGTGGCCCTGAAAGCCAATGGAGGATAAAATTGCCTTTTGTATTTTCAAAATCACTATTCATGGAGATTCTCTTAAATATATTTGGACAATGAGTGGCGAGGCTTTGCTTGCTCTGGTACTCTACCTGGTACAGGTGTGTGTGGCTGCAGGTGTAAAGAGTCGTCCTGCAAAGGGGACTCCGTCTCTTCCTCAGGATCTGCTGTGAGGATCTACTCAAAACAAAGTTTAAGCTCGAGGTTTAAAATCTTACTGAAGATCTACCAGCCCAATAAAGTCATCAGAGGCCTACCTGTCGGACCGCAGCGAGGCTGGTCAGGGTCCCCAGACTGCTGCTGTCAGTGATGACCATGGCTTGAGACAGCAAACTGGACGAATGGTACTGAGGCGACTCTGACTTGTACACTGTCATGGGGAAGAGATGAATGAGTCTTCGCCTTCTGTGTCATGTTAAACTGATATGCTGTTGAAGCCTTACTGTGACATGGCAGCTGTGTCATGGTTGCCATGAACGGACTGGCAGCCATGTGACCCTGAAGCTGCTGTTGTATTGCCTGCTGGTGGGGTGTGTGAAGCTGCTGCTGGAAGGAAATTGGCTGGAGAGTGGTGAAACCAGCCCCCATGTTGTTAATAACAGGGACGGTCTGTGACTGCGTAGGGGCCAAACCTGTGAAACATCACATATTTTTGTATTTTCCATTCAAAAGTATGGAGAGTAAATGGAGAGACTGAGGTACCTATTAGAAGTGAGGACTCGCCCAGGCTCATGACGCTGGGCACCGAGGCCATGATGAGGCTCTGCGAGGAGGCTGGAGACGCTGAAAGACTGTGCAGGGATGTCAGAGTGCTTACTGGGGGCAGTGGTCCACTTCCAGACACCTGCAGCCAAGGGGGAAGTATGGTCACAACAGTAGGATTACTCAGAGTGGACTGGTGAAACACCAGGACAAACACTCACCAGTTTGGGGTTATGAGACTCAAGGAGTGTATGGCTGGGTTCTAGTTGCACAGGGCTGACCACGAGACGTCCCACACGCTCCCCTATGCTGCTTCTTGCTGTGCTCCCTGTGTCACAGGAGATTTGCTGGCTGTACTTCACACCTGGGAAAGCAGTTCGAATCAGGTTTCAGGACGATATCCAGGCTGATTAGTTCACACGCATCAGTCTCAGAACCTGCACAGTCATGTCTACCAAAGTCTGTGGTACTTGCAAGACCACCTTAGTCGTAACAGCTTAATCCATAATCTCAGTTTACAGGATATAGTCCTGTTTTTAACTTTATCTACAAAGAATAGAAACTGTAGGTTTGCTTAACCAGTTGTGGCGTATTACCATGCTCAGGACTTGTTGGAAGAGTGGCATTAGAGGAGGAAGCTGACTGACTGTTGAAAGTTGTGTCAAGGGCCAACTTGTGACGAAAAGCCTCCTCTTTACGCCGGTTGGCAAACCAGTTGTACACCCTGACTTCAGTAACTAGGTTTGAACCCAGACCAGCAAGCTGGGAAGGGGACACCCCTCTCTGGAGGCACTCAGCTCTGAAAAATAAGAAATATCCTTACAGATGAGTTAACAAATGAAAGATATGAACTGAAGTCTTTGAGTAAATAAACAAGAATCAAATACAACAAAATCAGTGGTGCTTCTTTTCCCAAAGGAATAGGATATCGTGAGATTCTCATATGTGGCATAACATCATGTGTGTTGGTTTCCCTTTTGTTGAGGTATGGCCTCCAGTAAACCTTTGAAGGTTTGCCTTCATACTTGATATCAAGATCTTGACAGGCCATCTTAAGTCCTGAAAGACGCAAAACTACATGGATTGGACTTGTTTGTCCAGCACACCCTAATGATGCTTGACTGGATTGAGAGATGAACATTTCTGAGGCTAACACAACAACTAAAGCTTCTCTAACCATTCCTGAAGGAATTTTGTTTTGTGGCAGCATGAGTTGTTCTGTTGAAAGAGTATACACCAATCAGGCAATATTGCTCCAATTCAAACTAATCTACAGTCAGTGCGCGTAAATTATTTTTTTCCATCAGAAAGATCATTAAGTTCTTTCGCTATATGAGCAAGAGTGGTTCAGCTGTTGAATCCAATGAAAGGAACCAGCCTTTGCTGCCCACATGCATTTATGAGCTGCTAGTTCACTTATTTGACCATCTTTGATAGACACCAAGCCATATTTCTGGAGATACTCTGGCCCAATCTTCTATCCTTGACAATTCAACACTTGTCAGACTTCCTCAAGTTCTTGCTCGTTCCCATTTTTTTGTTGTTAGGATTTCAACTTTGATGATAAAGTGTTCAGTTTTCTTCCTAACATACCTCACCCATTAAAAGGTGCCATGAAAGGGAGTGAAGCAGTGTTATTCGCGTCATCTGTCTGTGACGATAATGCTTTGCCCTATCGTTGCATCTCTGCTAAATAAAAAATGGATCCTCTAAAATCTTGCCACACCTGTTGCATTCCTCTACCAATCCCTCTCTTTCCTCCTTGCTGGGGTTCTTCTGACGTTCATAGGCATTGAAGAGAATCTGTAGGGATGCTGGGCCCCACTTGAACCTGTTCCTCCGTCCTTTTTTGGTGTCTTCTCCTTGTTCCTCCACCGACGCCAAGCCATGTTTGGCATTGGTAAATTCTAGATTTAAAAAAATAGTTTCTATTACCAATGTGTCTCCATCTCCTAGGACTGCTGCTAGCTTTGGGTTTAAATCAAGCAGAGCTTGGTGCTTCTTTGCAAGTTTTGTACTCACGCTGGCTGATCTCGCACTGCTTCTTGACGTACCAGCTGTAGAGAGCAGCTCTCTTTTGGTTCTTCATGGGTGTGCCTTTGTTGAGGTGCTGGGAGAGATGGGACTGGTTGAGGCCTGTGGACTCTACCACCTCTCTCTGAGGTAGGTTGTGCTGCTGCATGTAGCTTTTCACCATTTTTGCAACCTGCCAGGGGTCCTCCCTGTTCAGCAGAGAGGGCAAAATACTTAACAGGTTAACAAGCTCAAGACCACACAGCTACTTACTTTGGAAAGCACTTTGATTGCTGTAAAATTCTTGGTATTTTTTTTGTAAATACCATTTGTATTCAGAAGTCATGACTTTTGGGTTCCAGGAAAAATCTGCTGGAATGTCCGCTGAAGTCAGATTCATATCTTGTATGAGTTCGACTCCTGTGAGCAATCCAATATAGCTGTAGAGCTACAAAAACTTGTTTGTTTACACGTTTGTTGAATTGTGTCTTGTAAAATTAGTCACGTAGTTAAGAGAAATTTATTGTTTAACATGTGAATTTATTGGTTACACATAAAAAAAACTTGTCTGACAGTATTGCTAACGGTAATTGGTCTGGTCACAGAACATGACAAGCATGAAATATAACTTCAACCATTTTATTTTTTTCTTTCCAAATGCTGTTTAAGTGGAAAGAGCTCCCACAAAATTACATTTAATATGAGAACTAACCTTTACCACTATTTTTTTTTTTTTTTTGGCATTCCTAGTGTATTAAAAAGTTAGAGAACATAGAGAGAAGGATATCTAAATATTCCTATTTGCTTATCTCTGGATCATCCAGTGTTCTGGGCCCCCACTTTTTTGTCTTTATATGATTCAGGTCTGAGATTGATTTGGGAGTCTGGAGACTTTTGGCTGATTTTTCTGATGTGTGTACACAATTAGAGAAGAAGGACTTGGATTAAAATTTCAGTCAAATTGTAACTACACAGAGGGATGATGGAGGCTATATTTTGCAAAGTTGCATTTGAGGCTTCAACACTTGGTTGTTAAAAATATCAGTTGTATCTAATGGAGTACAGAGAAGTTAATATGTCATGAAACTTAACTAGTTAGAAAGGCTAATGTTTAAGTAGCTAACATACACTAGTTTCTTACATTTTCATTCATTTCAACATTACCATTTCATGATAAAGCATTTAATCTCTTCGATGGAGCCTTTATTGCAGTGTTTTCCTATCACTGTCCTATATTTTTGATAAAATGTTAAATTAATTCTATGTGCCTCAAAATATTTCCAGTCAAAATATTGGCCTGGTGTCATTTCAGAGTTAGAAGAAGTTGTCTTAACTTGCAGTTTGAAGCGGCCAATCAGACGCCAGGCTCTCAGGATCTCCTCTAACCCCGCCCACTGAGTTTGATAGGTGTGGAACATGAAATTATTTATTAAATCATGAAATAACTATGTTTTTACAATAAAAATCATTACATTTAAATGATTTTATTGACTATAGTTATTTCTATATTGAATACCTTCTCTGTAGTTCCAGTTCAATTAAATTCATTACACATTAAAAAAATATTTCATAAGTTATTTATTGTAATGTGGCACTCTTCACTCTATGTTATTGTTCATGTTTGTCACTTTTACCTCCATAAATGCAAATTTCTGTACAAATATGCAGGTAATCAAAACGGGCTTGATTACCTGCACATGTGACCATCAATACCAAACGCATATTGTTTCCATCATTTTCCTTTTTCTCAATTTGCTAAAAATTTGTTAGCCAAGTCCAAATAGTTTTCGTTTACTCATTTTTTTTTCTCCATAGATCGTGAGAATTGCGACAGCTACTGATTTCTGTAGAAATGTTAAGCAGGTACAGTCAGTGAAAACATTGGACTTAATGTGTTTCCACACACAGGGAAGTTGCATAGAGGCCTATTGACAGAGAGAGATAAGAGAAAGCACACAGGAGCAAAGTCCAGCCCTTTCGGATCACTGGAGGGGAAGAAACATGTAAAAGGTTTATGAGGCCTAATGTAACGTTCGGACTCTGTCTGAAAGCTTGAAAATACACAAGCTTTCAGACATACCTTAAAAGACTCCATTTGAAGCAGCAAATATTCAAATATAAGTTCAATTAAATTAAGCATTAAATGAAAACCTTTTTAATGATGGATGCTTTAACACATTTTTATATATGAAATGTGTCTTTAGGGAATGCTTGTCTTTTAAATTCTCTAAATCTGCTCTTCAAGGCGCGCTCCGAAATATTGCTTAAGCGTTATGCAAACACGGTCTCCTGTTACCAGCCCCACTCCATTAATCTTCACCTACCTGTATGCATGGAGCTTATTTATTAAGAAATGGCAAAGGAATAATGAGGGGGGTGGGTAATTAGTAACTAGCAAAGGAGGAACCCTCTTTAAATTCGCCTCAGAAGCCAGATTGCAGAGAGAGAAACAGAGAAGCATGTGAAGGAGGGAGGATTTAGGAAAGAGAGGAGAACCGAATTGAGGAATAATGTTTTGGACAGAAAAATAGTTTTGGCCAGAACACGGGGGAACAGACTCATTTGATGAGGAGGTTCTAAATTTCCAAAAAATTTAACCTAGTTCCTTTAGGGTGGAAAAAATTGCTGTGTGTGCAAAGGCTTCAATGAGACATCAAGATGACTGTACCGTTGCCATGGATTCTCCAGAAAACTTTGGGATGTACTCACTGCAGCAACCGGTCGACCTCGGCCCTCAGCTTGGTCGCCTCTTCCGGAGGAAGCTTCTCCAGCTCTCGGAATATAGGCGGAGGGAAATCCATTTCTCCCTCCTCGGAGCTCTCTCCATCCCCCTTGTCTCCCCTATCGGCGCCGGCTCCGGCCCTACTGCGCTCCAGCTCGCCCACGGCTTGGACTAGGACGTCCCGGGACAGTCCGGATTCCAGCAGGGCCCAGATGAGCTGCTCCTGAAGCGCTGTCAGACGACTCGGCCTCGCCATGGCTGCCCTCGCCCTCTCCTCTCCCTCCATTGGTCTGGTGCCTTATCGTGCTGCTGCCTCACAAACAAACACTGCTCGCATGTGCTGTGCCTGTCGCATTCAAATAGCAGCCGGACGGCCTGCGTTGGGCCTCATTCTTTTTTTTTTTTCCATACGCGCTGCCCTTCTTCAAATGAAAAACCAGAGCGCTTTCATTTTCCTTCGCTGATTTTCCTCCCGATGCGTCCTCAGCTGCCTGGTTTTTGCACTCCACCTGCTGTTTTCCTTTCAAAGGTCAATTTTTCTTTTTTTTTTTTTTTTACCTTCCTCCTTTTCACCCCCTCCTCCTTACGAGCGCCCTGTGAACTTTGTCCCCTCTCCCTCAGTCCCCAACAGTGACCAAAGTACAATTTAAGAACAATAACCAAACATGAGCGAAGTTGCAATTGCTGAGACTTCTGACAAAAGCTGTTTGCCAAGTCAGGGAACGGGCCAATAAATGAGAAGATGTGATTGCAGATCACGTGGATTTCTTATTTTTAATGTAAAACTTGCTTTCAGGACAGATAATTTTTTTTTTTTATCAGGGTTTTTTTCCACTGTAGAGACTTTCCTCTTATTTCAGAATGCCTGCATACCACACTCTTGATTATTTAGTGAACTTCTAGTGATTCAAGGCGCTATAAGTTACTGTAGGGCAAGCACAGCTTGATGAGCAACCTGTGCCAGTAGAGGGCGCTGTTGTGCCATCTATGCATTGAATTGGCCCAGTTCTGTAGAAATGAATTTCAGTGACTCAGGTCTCTTCAAAACCAAAACAACAACAAAAAGTGAGGTATATATGAGGCGAGGTGTATATGTCTATATATATCTGTTATTTTGGAATTAATTATTTTGGAATTATTTACTATAATATGTCTAAACTTGCATTGTTGAAAGAGGCACTCAAAAACAAACTTTTCACCTCCAGACACTGAAATATTTGTCAATTCTTCTAAAAACAGCTCAAGCTCAGTGAGACTTGGTGAAGAGTGTAAAACATCAATTTCCAAGCCTTGCTGCAGATTTTCTGTTAGATTTTTAGACTTTGACTGGACCATTCCAACACAATGTTTTTCTGGTTGCATGTTAAAGGTAATCCTGCTGGGATATTAAGCTTCTTTTGCAACCTCCAGCAGGTTTCCTTCCTGTATTCTCCAATATTTAGCTCTGTTCAGCTTCACTGCGCCTGCTTGGGAAAAACATTGCCACACCATGATGCTTCCACCACCGTCTTTCACCATTGGGATGATGAGTTCAGGGTGAGGTGCGATGTTAAACAAAAACAACTACCTAACCCCTCACCATTAGCTGAGACTAAATTATATACAGGTGACTTGTGAAGGCACGGTTGTGTGAAATTTTAATTAGTGGTGTCAGAATAAGATGAAATTAAAAACTGCATACCACACTTTTCAGATAGGGTCATACAATTTCTTTCTTTTAGAAGGCGTACAAGCATTGGTCTTGGATGCATGCATCTAGCTTCTATTTTAAATAAAATAGCATAAAAAGAAAGATCTGCTTCACAGACTACCTACATCACGGTATCTCAGAGTAGAGATGCGTAAGACTTATTCAGGTATTCATCAAGCACAGTGAGCAAGTTTGAACTTGCAGCATCAACAGGTGGTAGAAAATGCGTCGCTGTAACTAACCACAGATTTTCCCTTTGCAGATTTGTTTCACCCCAATCCAGCTTGCCTTTGTCCTTAATCCATGTCTTGTTTTTTTTTTGTCAAAGAAAGTTGGCTGGAATTAGTTGTAGAGTAACTGTAAAGCAAACTAAATGGGCAAAATCCTTTGAGAGGTAATGTGCCCTCTTAGCTCCCCCCCTCCACTCTCTTTTCAGTGTAAAACGCTCACTTTCTGCACCCCGATCGCATTATACCATTCTCATGTTCAGCCTATCAGCACCTTTTTGTGTCCAGCTCTTGTTACCCCACCCCACCCTTGGGATGATGGCATTATACAGTATTTGGAAGGGTAACAGAGCTCCCTCTATCTCCCTGAGACATGCCACTGACCTGTAATTAAGACTCATTGTGCTACCGAGAGGAAACTCCTCACGCAAACGGACAGAGGGCAGTGTGTGTGGACTTCCAACAGCTCAGATACCGCTGTGACTAATGCCGCGCCACACAGCCAGGTTTTATCAAAAAGGAACACATGCGGCACACACTGGAGCCGAAATATACAAAGCAGTAAAAATACTGCAGTGTATTTATGTTGAAATTTTGCTCTTACTATACTGCAATCTCTTCTTTTTGTATCTTGTCCTCTCTGAAGAGAACTCAAAGCTGTGCTGATTGGTAATGAGACACAATCCTCACTGCCCATCTCTCATTAACAAACCATTGCTCACCACCTCTATGTGTGTGTGTGTGTTTCCATTGCGAACATCTCTCTCACTCCATCGCGCTTTGGTCTGGCCTGCCTTTTTTTTTTTTTGCCCTCCCCTCTTTACCCCAACCCAACCTATTCAACCCCATTGATCATGCATGCAGAAACTTAACACACCCCTCAATTCCTGTCCAAATGGCCCCCTGTCCCACTTCCAGTGCGCCATCATCAGTTAGTAGACCTGCTTGCAGTCGTCGCTCGATGAGGATGGAGCACACTGTAAGTTACCATTGTGGGGGCACAATCTGTCCTTGTATTGTTCCCCTCTGTAATAAACGGCAGTGGTAACATACCCTTTTTTTTTTTTTTTTTTTTTTAAAAGCACCTCCAAACTTTCTTCGAACTCCAAGCCTCTTGTAAGGCAGAATTGAGTTTTACACCCACCTTAAGTCAAAGCTGTCATTCCCTTTGTTTGAGTTGGACGGGCTATTGATCGGCCTTAACATTAGTTACCAGGTCACATGTTGAGTCAGTGTTGAGAAGATTAGCGGGAGCTGGCTTTAGTAGCTACTAATTAAATGCTTAAACCTCAGCAATGAATGAGCATGCAGCACACAAACCTTCTGTTGTCCCTCACTGCGTAAACCGGTTTGCAATGTGGAGGCAGACAGCACAATAATGGACGGAAACAGATCTACCCTTCACAGAGTGCTAAAGTGATGCAGGTAGACAGCATTTAGAGCTTAAGCATCAGCTATTACACAAGTAAAAATCAAAGATATCATTGAATAAGTGCATAATGAACTGCGAGATGTGTTTCAAGCTTTTCAGGTATGTTTTAAACCACGTGTTCATGCAGTCATGAGATTTTTCCTCTAAACAGTGAGCCGTTTCCCTTCCTGCTACTGCAACATTAAAGACCACTTTCAAACAAGTGAAGACTCTATCACAAATCAGTTACTTTATCTTCAAATCACTTCTGATAACTCTTTATCTTAACTGAAGTGGGTATTGGATCAAGGTGGTCAGCATTAGCAAGATAGTGAGAGGAAGCTAGGAAACCGTCTCTTCAAATTAATGGCCCAATTTCCTTGACTTGGAAGGCTTCCTGTAAAACATATCAATGCTATGTTTATAGATAGAGTTCTTCCTTTCTTTTATTATCCACATGCAAATTTTGTATTATGTTTTTAGTTAACCTACCCAATTGCACATTTCTTTGGACCGGAGTATACAAAGCAATAAAAGTACCAGAGTATATTTATGTTGAAATTTTGCTCTTACTATACTGCTTTCTGTTCTTTTTGTACTTTTTATGTTGGTGTGAACATACTTTGATCGCCTTTCACTTTGTTGCTGTTGCACCTACATTTCCACTCTGTGGCACAGTAAAGAAATTTCTATTATTTCAGCAGGAATAGGAATAAGTGTGGCTTTAAATTTTTTGTATAAATGCAATTAGGTCATGTACATGTTTGTTTAAATTTTGTATCTCCTCTGACAACATTTGACGAAAACGTGATGCTTGCCATTCTTTTCGTTTCCGTATGTGCAGACAGGGCACAACTGAGGTGTATGCGGACACAGTATAGGCACACGCAAACTGATGTAAAATACAGAAATTGTGGACAGAATTTTTTTTGCCATCACTTTGGCGCCCCCTCTAGTGCAGCGCCCCTTGTCGCATATTATTGGATACCAGAAGTGGGTAGAATACCCCAAAATTGTACTGGATTAAGAGTAGCACTACTTTAACACATTTTTACTCAAAGTAAAAGTAAAACGTAGCCATCCAAAAATTACTCGAGTAAGAACAAAAAGTATTTGGTAAAAAGGTACACTCATGCACGTAACTGATCAAAACAACAATCATTTAATATTTAAAAATTGCTTCCTCAGACGGAACAATATACAAAGTTACAACCTTTGGTAGCTTAAGGATAAAAAATAAAATAATTCATATATAATAACAAAATCATGGAATATATATATATTTTCAAAATCAATTTCTGTCATTTGCAACTTTAACAAAGACGTCAGGTGCATGTCTGTGTCAGTTGAACTTTGGTTTAAAATGAGCTTGTTTTTTTTATTCAGTGAAGTTACTCACAGTGGGAAGAGTATCCAGACATTTTACTCAAATAAGAGCGATACTTCATAATAAAATTATGCAAGTAAAAAGTAAAATTACTACATAAAATTATGTAGTAAAACCTAAAAGTATTTTTTCTCCAAAAGGTTCAAGTAATTGTAACTAGTTTAATACCCAACTGGAGGTATTATGCAGGTCTTGTGAGGAGTGACTCATTTTTTCCTCTTAAGCTGTAAAATGTCATCATTCTCCATAAAAAATAATGCAGCTGAGCTGAATAAAAACATTGTAAGACTTTTGCAACTTTGCTTTTACTTTGAAAGGCGTCACCGGAAGTGGCAGGGTTAGTTCCATCTAACTTGACCCCGGAGCCGCGTGCCTCGACGGCAGCGGTGGTGGGATGAGAGAGGGACCGCTGCGGGGACTGAGGGAAGGAGGTGGAGTCTGTCCCAGCCTGCATCTGGCCCGCTCCCCTCTCTGTCACCCCGGGCCAAACCCGCCCAGCTCCTCTCACTCGCTCTCCGCCTGTCCTCCCGCACGGCTCGGCCCGGACACACACACACACCCACCCACGCACACAGGCAGGCTCACACACACCGAGAGGACTCGGAATGGACACGGAAGGGAGCCAGAGCAGCCTGTCCGCCGCGGACTCCCCTCACGACCCCTGGTAACGGAGAAAAAAATACAACAACACAAAAACAAAACCAGACAACTTTGTTTTTCAAACTTTCTGAAAACAAGCCCGGCTTTCTGTGAGAGCTCCGAGGTGCGGAGTTAGTCCCGCACACCTCCGCACAGAGAGGCTTCATGCTAAAATGAGATGTTTCTCTCTGAAAACCCATCTGCAGCTCCGGGATCCCTCTGAAAAGCCCAGCAGCAACTTTGTCAGTGCTGTGAAAGTAGCAGCAGCGCTCTGAGCTCTCTGAATGCTGCTTTGTTGACTCTGTTAATCTGCATATTTTCTCACTTTTTCCACAGCAAAATGTTCATAGGTGGACTCAGCTGGCAAACTACACAAGGTAAATCTTTTTCCACCTCCATGTCTGCTCAAAAGTCACTGTGATTTCTGTTTGGATTTTTATTTTTATTTATTTGTTTTGGTGTGTCTTTTTTAAAGTTACTGCGCAGGTTTGATTAAATCAACGCAGTGTATTTTTGTTTTTGAAAGCGGGACGTGCTTATAGTTGTGTTTACGATGAATTTTACATTTCATATTTCCTCTTGAATCAATGCTCCCATTCAGAGTTAGCAAAGGCTGCATGATTCATAAAGCTCATTGAAAAGTTTTATTTAAAGCAGAGATGCACCGATTACTCAGCTGGAAACTGGAATCAGCCATTGTTTCCTTGAACAGCTCTGACTGGTAATTATCGTATCAAATTCTAAAAATATATGTAATTTCTTTCCCGTTTTAATAAATGCAAAAAAAAAAAAAAAAAAAAAAAACTAAGCTCTCCCGCTATTTTCAGTCTATAAATGCTTTAACCAAAAGCTTTGATAAAATTTTGGGGTTTAATAAAATGTGGTTTTATTACTGGTAATTTTTAATTTAGTGTGCCAAAGTTAAGAACTTCTACTTTCTTTTTTGGCCTATAAACTATAGGCACATTTTTGAGTTTATTTAACAATCAGATGAGAGTTAAGGGTGGATGTCTTGATTCATGAATGGAACTAACCTTAAAAATGCTGTCATTTTCCATTGAAACACATCCTCTCTTACATGTGTTATATAAAAAATACTGGTAAGGAATCACTAATGAATTTAGCAGGTCAGATCTAGGAATGGGGGGGGGGGGGGGAAATCAACAGTTGTTATTGGCCCAGAAAACTGTGATCGGTGCACCTATTGTTGAGGAAATATGCTTTGATTCATAACTTAAGATAATCTAGTAACTTCTTTCATTTTCCGATGGATTCGAAACTGCTGCGCCTGTAAGGTCACATATTTTTTTACGTGTTTTTGCTTTTATGAAAGTAAGGGACTCGGCAGGTCAGACTTGAAAGGAAAGAAACAAAACAAATCAGAAATTTGTATCGGCCGGAAACCGGAGATTATCGCATCTGCAGCTCGAGAGCAATCCGATCAGGAAGCATACGAGGGCTCGAGAGATGCACGACTCTCTCTTCTGAATTCTCCAAACTTCTCCTCCTACTTGTTGACCTCATTCGCAGCTTGTCAGCTCCTTCCCAAACTCGTCTCGTTTCTGTTTCTGTCTCAGAGGGCCTGAAGGAGTACTTCTGCAAGTACGGCGAGGTGAAAGAGTGTATGGTGATGCGAGATCCGGTTACTAAGCGCTCGAGGTGAGGGAGCCGCCGTAGCCCCGGCTTCAACCCGCCGAAAGAGCTGAAAGTTTATCTGACCCCTCCACCCCCCGCTCGGTTCCTCTCTGCTCATAAACGCACCATCAGACATCCACGTCGGATCCCTGCGTCAGTAACGGCTTTCTTCCCTCCGTGATGTCTGCAGGGGTTTCGGATTTGTCACCTTCGTCGATCAGGCCGGCGTGGACAAAGTTTTGGCCCAAAGCAGACACGAGCTGGACTCCAAAACAGTGAGTTCTCTGTGTGTTTCCTTCCCAGCACTGGCTAATCCCATGGCTCAATGTTTGATTAGTGGATTTTTCCAGTAATCTTCCTGAAAGGTGCAACTTTTCCTACAATATTAGTGTGTTTACTGTGGGATTCCAGTGTTCTGATGAGGGTTGTTTTTTTTTTTTTTTCCTCCTCTTCCTCCTCCGATGCCATTAATACACAGTCCGGGTCCCATGCTTGCATCTGCTGCCGCACCTCAGATGGGAGCACTTTACATGATAAAGTCATTAGCCGACACATGGGAGAAAGTGCTCTCTCGTCTCTCTTCTGCCAAACAAGGCAAGAAAATGTCACCCAGTGTCAATTTCCATAGAAACAAGCGAACCGGGACAGGGTTGCATTCTCTGCCAGTCTTTGATTTTGAGCCTCTCAGAACACTGAACCAAGACTTGTGTTGTTTTTTTTTTTCCTTTCCTGTCCCCAAGGGGTGGAATTGACCTAACAAAAAGTTTCTCAATGGAACAAGTGAATGCAACCTGAAACCATCAAGGTGTGAAAGCAGCGACAATCAAAACTCCTGCGAGCTTCCCGTTGATCGCAGCCGGAGTAAAGCTGCGGGTTTAGCGATGGAGGGGGGGAAAAGAAAAAAGTCGCCACGTCTCATTCAGGCCTCTTTTCAACCCGCACAAACTGTAACTTAAAATGTATTAATGGACTGTGTTGCGGACTGATTGTGTGTGTGTGTTTGTGTGTGGGTGTGTGTGTGTGTGTGTGTGTGTGTCTTTTTTTGTCAGTAATGAATGTGGGCTGGCCTGGGAACAATGTGGCCTGTTGGTCACCATAGGGACCACAGCCCCCGCCTCCCTGCCTCAGTTGGGAGTGGTGATTGGTCGCGGGTTGGTCACTGTATTGAAATGAGCGCAGGCTAGTTTTTGCTTTTCCCTTTTGTGCTTTGGGCGACTCACCTTCATGAGTCTTTGGGAGATAAGTGCGAGCCACAAAAGAAGGCGACGGTGGCAAACTTAACAAAAGACGAGCGATTGCGTCTGTCGAGTTTAAAAGTGAGGGGAGCGGAAGCGGTTTGATTGAGAGCTCTGAGCTGCTAAGTATTACTTTAGTGTCTCTTGTAGGCGCGACAGCTCTGACAAGTAGCGCCATCATGTTTGGACGCCACTAGCTCACCATGGGGCTCATTACCATAGCGATGCCCCCACCCCCTCCTCTCGCTCCCACTTCCAGTTGAAGACCAGCTCTGTCACCAAAGACAAAAGATACCAATACGCATGATTTACAGTCATTTCTTGAGTCCCTAAACACTGGAGGCCAAGCTGCTGAAAGTTTATCCTCTCGCCATGTTGAGTTAAATCACAGAGATGCAACAAAAACTTCCATCTCTGTGCCAGAACTTCTCCCACCTGTAGTGTTTTGTATATTTCATATTTCTTGCACTTTTCCACATTTTGCTGCATGACAATCACAAACTTCAGTGTAAATCATTGGGACTTTATATATTAGACATCAAAGTGTGACCCAAAAGTGAGTCTGCTAAGTTAGTAATTGATGTAAATGGCAGATTTTACTTTTTTTTTTTTTTTCTCGGTATATTACCGTCATCTCAATTGCTTTTTTATGAAAAATGTTAGTGTTTATCTTTTATTGAACATGCTTTTTGCTCTTGTTCTAAGTTCGTAGTAAGTATGCCTATACACTGTCATCAACCATTACTGAAAAGCAGTTTAAGGCACAGCTTTTCTGTTTTGTTTTTTTTTTTTTTTTTTTTTTTTTTAGAGAAAAAGTGATTCTATATTCAGTTGTTGTTGCTGAAAATAAACCAAAAATTTTCTACTAAGACAAAAATGAAAATAATCCACCCAAATAATTTGGGAACTTGTATTCAAGACATTGTTAAAGTTTTGTATCAGTGATGATTTATTGCTCCTTTTCCATAAAAAAATAATTTTGTGGTTCATTACATTAACATATTTAATGTTTAGTTTATTGTTGAGCAGATAAAAATACAACAAAATTAATTAGATTAGTTCTGTTTTTTTTTTTCTTTTGTAGTAAAAACAGCAACACAAATGCTGGCTCACAAGGAGTTTCAATTTTAGATCATGTACCAAAAAGTTTGGACACCATCGTTTTATCCCAACACAGACTAGTGCATAAATGTGTAATTAAAGAAAAATAATGCATGTTATGTCTTTTTTTGTGGTAAACATTTCTATTTGAAATAGGACTCCACATACTTAAAGAAGTGTGGTTTATGTCACTAACGTGCATTTAGAGACTTCATTTAGTCATATTTTTGAATTTACTGATATTTATTGATGCTCTGGTGGAAAAAGTAGTGGAGAAAATGCTACCAATAACATCTTAGTTTGTTTTTTTTAAGATTAGCTCGAATTTATCGTGACAACGACAAATCAAAAATCTTATCACGACAAGAAATTTATCACGATAAATGATAAACGATACGGTAATTTCCCAATCCAGCTCCTAGTGAGGATGGTGAGATGGCGGTAAAATCCATTGCAATTTTCGATACGTGTAAAAAGTTTTACTTTTGTCTGAGCAGGACGATCTTTTTCATCCAAACAACTAGTTTTGTTTGGCTGTATTAGAGCAAAAGGGTCTTTATTTAGTTTTCATTTGTAAGGAAATGCATAAATTTACCGTGTGTGTTGATCAGTTGCATACAATTCCAACAAAGTTTGTGGTTATAACCTGACAAAATGTGGAAAAAAAAAGAAGAAGTTTGAACGCTTTGTGTTTCAAGTGTGCCGGGAGGTCTGCAGTGGCCTCCGTTAGCTGGGCGAGGAGAAGGCTCAGTGATCAATCACAGGGGTTGGATGGTGAGAAGAGTAGGTCTTTTTAGACCGCTCACCCTGCGCTGCCCCCCCACACCCCCGTGCAGGCAGGTTATCCTGTTAGGGAGGAGAGAGAGAAAAGTTCTCCAGAGGCAACAGAAAGAATGTGCCACGCTGTGACCGAGTGAACCACTCCGGCGCTGGAATTAAAAGAGCTTTGCACAGCCGCGAGGCTAAGGAGTAAGTACAGTGCTGCACAGGAATTTATTGGGGCTTATTGTGTTGGAGGACAGATGCGGACCGGTTCTGACCAGTGTGCTATACGGCGGGCCGGGTCTGCTGTGATTTATGCAACTAATGCGCAGCTTGTTGCCCTTTCGGGAGGTTGGGGGGGGTGGAGGTCGTCCTTGCAGCTTCCCGCTGTTTGTAAAGTCAGAGACGACCGTTGCAGAGTTAAACCTTTGTAGGACAAAGTTTCCTGCGCAGTTAAGAGTTTAGCACAAAGACACATCAGTGTCTCTGTAACAACCAACCCCCCAGTCTGTTCCCATACGGAGCTGAGCAGGGAAAAAAAAAGTGCTGCTAGTGGGGGTGGATGAGTGGGATGACCCCATCTGTGATTACTATAGCTCTCCTCACTAATAGGATTGGAATCATCAAGCTCGAGTTGTTCCTCCGAGATGTTGAGTGCTGCTGCCCGGAGTGCGTTCCCAGCCCGGGCCGTGGCAGGCGACACCGTGGGCCAACTGTTGCGTATAGCGGGGATGTAGCCTGTCAGAGGGGATTGCCCTGATTTCATAAACCTCTCTTGGACTTAGCTTCAGCTCCTTCTCTGCTACCTTGCCACGCAGGTTTAAACGCAGTAAGGTCTTCATGACGTTATGCTGTAAACATTTAGTTTTCAGTAAAACTTCTATTTACTTCAGGAACAAAACACAACTGAAAAAATGGAGGGGAAATGATGCTGCTTCCCCCCAATTTCCTTCTAGCAAGTGTACTGCAACTGTTTTGTTCTGCATATCTGGGAAAAAAAACAGTTTTTATATATTTTTCTTTTTGCACATTCTCATTTGTAAAATAATCGTCTGTAAACACAAACTCTGAATTGTATCTAGGTCTGGACTTTGACTAGGCCATTACAACCCTTTTATCTAAAACAAGGTTGTCCAAACTGTGGCCAGGGGTCCATTTGTGGCCCCTTGAAATGATTTTGATGACCGCTCCCCAACAAATCCTTCCCCTCAACCACAAATCAGGAACGGCAAAAATTTTGTCAACGAAATGAAAAACAACTGATGACAACCAAAATTTTTATCTTTTTTTTTTTTATGCGAGGCCTTTTTTAGTTTTTGGATCTTCAAAGATTAATGGATTTTAGGACTGAGACGATTAATCAGATTGACTAATTTCCTTGTTATCGCATTTTAGACAACAAAATGTTGTTGTTTTTTAAATGACATTTAATTATTTGTTTTATTTTCATTGTATGTGTGTTTAATAGTTAATAAAATAAGCTTAAATTGTTAAATGAAAAATCAGTAAAAAGAAATTTCCCAATTATTTGATTATGAGAATAATTGATAGAATAATTCATCACTAAACTAATCATTGGCGGCAGCAGTAGTATCACTACGCCGTAAACTTTACATTTTAAATTTCCTGAATTTTGTTGTTTTGATTTAACTGGTTTTGGCCACAAGGGCGAAAGGTTTGGACACCACTGATCTAACTGATCTAAATCTTTCCGCTATAGCCTTTCTTGAAGGTTTAGGTTCGTTGTAGAAGGTGAGACTGAAGTCTTTATCAGCCGCTAACAGGTTTTCTTCCAGGATTAACCTGCATTTAGCTCCATCAACTCTGATCAGCATCCCTTTGCATGCTTGCATAATCCTGCCGCCACATTTTCACTGTGTAAATAGTGTGTTCAGGGTTTATTGTTTGTTTGCTTGTTTTTTGCCAAACATAGCATTTTGCTTATTGGCCCAAAGAAAATTCTGTTTTGGTCTTTGACCAAAACTTTGCTTTAAGCTTGTCCATAATCTTCTGCGGGGTTCCTTCGTCGTCTTGATGCTTTTTGTTCTCTAATGTTCTCCAACAAACCTTCAGAGAAAAGCCATATTTAATATAATATTATCACTCAGATTAACTCACTCACAGATGGATTCTGCTTCATAATTAGGTGACTTCTGAAGGCAATGATTTTTTTTGTAGTTGTATCAGCATAAAAGTTGTGAATATCAATGCATTCAACATGTTTTTATTTTATTCAGTGATTATTTATGTGTCATATAAAATGCACAAACGCTTGGCGACAGATGATAATTTGTGGAAACGTTCAAGTATTCAAAAAGTTGAATACATTCAGTTTATTTTTCTTAAAGCTGCAGCAGCTATCTTTTGTAAAAATGTTGTGATGGTGTCACACAATACAGATCATTGATTAATGAAAAAATCAAGCTCCTCTGCTGTGTGGTCCCACTGCAATCTGCAGTCTTCTTACTGTCAGTCATGCTCATGTACGTGCTGCTCACAATTGCCAGTTTACTGGAGCTGTTTATCGCCGTCATTCGTGGCTATGCTAACCAGCCTTAGCATTCACAGTAGGCTCCGGTGTAGGGAAGGAGCTCTAGCATAGCAAAGAGCAAGGGTGTGAGCAGCACATTTACGAACATGATTGACAACGCTAAGACCCTCCTCCTGGCTCTGATTGGTTGTTTCTGACCGAGCGGTGTATTTCTGCAGATGGCAGTAGGAAAACAGGGAGGAAACGGGGTTACCTTAATAATTTTCATATGATGCTGTCAGGATGTAGTGACAGCTTTAACAAACACATGAAAACATATTTTCACAAACAATTAAAGCAAGTTGATCTTAATTGTTTGCATGTTATTATTGTTGGTAAGTACAAATGCAGACGATCATAAGGGTCAAATGCGGCTCTAAGAAGACGGATATGCAGACGATCATGTCTTTTTTTTTTTTTTCTCTACACAACAAGCTGATATCCTTCAGGAGTTTATTGTATCTGTTTCATGTCCACCATTATTCCCAGCCCTCGGATGTGTTGTGCGCTGCCACCTCTTTGACTTCTGTTTGTGTGTGTGTGTGTGTGTGTGTGTGCGCACAGGAGTGTTGGACATCGGGAAGGGTTGGTGACCGGAGGTGACTATCAGACTAGTCTAGACACCAATAGAGACTAAACAGTAGACTCTGCATCTGATCCTAAAGTAATTAGCATCTAGTGGTTTTCACTCTGCTGTCTAGATCAGAAGTAAGAAAAGAGAAAATCATGTTTTTTTGTTTGACAACTCGCGGTGTCGTCAGCTCTGGTTAGAAGCATCACCGATGCCCCTCACTCTGGTAAACGCATGCGGTTTACCATAGAGGCTCTAGCAGTCTGTTGTAGTTCAACTCTACCCTCTTCATGGTTAAGGACTAATCATAGCACTGTACTGTGCCGTCTGTTAGTGTAACAGCAGTACAGTGTGGCGTAGTCTAGTTGTTCTCTAGCTCTATTAGACCAGCATAGACTAATATAGAGGTCTCAAATTTCAGTTTTACAGACTGTCTGTGATTGCATCTTCATGGCATGGTGTGGTTTTCTCTCCAATCAGTGGGCCTCTCCACTGCTCGTTGTGACTTTAAGATTGAAATGTTTAGATAAGTGACATAAAAATTAAAGCTAGAATATGCAACTTTTATGAAAAACATTACATATTTGCTAAAATTGTCCCTTTGCTGTGTTAGTATAATATGAGACAAGTAATCTCCTCCAAGTTCTACTAATGCTGTCTGAAGAAATGTGCCGCTCTCAGAAACAACCAATCAGAGCGAGGAGGAAGATCTTAGCGCTGCCAATCAATCTCGTGTACGCTCTCTGTTAAAGGAGGAAAAACAACCCACTGTTGCAGGAAAACTGTTTGTCTGCCATCATTGGAGGCAAAACTAACTAGCCTTAGCATTCACGACAGGCTCTGCTGACGGGGAGAAATTGTAGCGTAGCAGGCAGCAAGGGGCAAGCATGATTGACAGCGCTAAGACCCTCCTCCTTTGATTGTGATTGGTTGTTTCTGTCTGAGCTGTGTATTTCTGTAGTTAGCATTGGGAGAAGCCAGAGGAGCTTGATTCTTTCACATATTATCTATCTCATCCTATACTCTCACGACATGTTGACAATTTTAACAAATATGTAAAAAATATGTATTTTTATAAAAGTTACATACTGCAGCTTTGATTGTCCACTCTTCTGGGAGTGATGAGTAGGAATTACAAGGCAAAGGAGGATCCGGATCACCTGAAAATGAGCAGAATCATCAAAGCTAATGTTGTTGCGAAAAATCAAACAAAACCCCAAAACTTCGTCGCTCTACCGACGGTGCGGCGTGATTGGCAGCTCCCGTCTGCTTCTCCCAGCCCCCTCCCTCTGACACGCTTTGGGACCTCCTCGTCGAGGAGGTGAGGTGCGTTTGTGTTTGTGGCGCCGGTGTGAGATTCCATGAGGTCACATGTCACACGGTGGCGATGAGAGAGGCTGATGTTCCCAGGCAGTCCACCTGAGCGCCCACTCGTGTGCACAAATTCCCCTAAATTATGAACATATCAAAGGGAAAATTAACATGTGTAGGCTTAATGAAACAAACAATCTCAGATAGGTTTCATCATCCGTTTTGATTTATTTATAAAATAAATAAAAAATAATAGAAACACGTTCCAGGACTTTATCGAGAAAAACTTTATCGAGAAAAACTTTATTTTACGCATTTTATAATTCTCACAATAATTTAAGCAGTCAAGTTTGAATTGAACTGCTTCCAAGCTTGCATAAAAAAGAATATTTGCTAAGCCCTAAAATAAACTCTGGGCTAATTTTCTGAGGTTATGGTGCATTTTATGATGATAGAGGGAGAAAAGATTGAAGACATAAACAAAACAAAAAAAACTCACAAAGTACTACAGATCCGTAATCACTTCAAATTAAGAAGAGGTTTGCAATTTACATGTTTTCAATCGTTAATAATGTGTTTCAAAGGGGCTTTAACCACATACTTGTTTCTTAGTTGTTTTTATTTGTGTGTCAGAAGGTATTACTTTGACAGGAGGAGTTACTCTCTTTAATATGTCGACAAAATGCTTCTTGCTTCAATCGTTTGCTTTGTTCCAGAGGTAAGAACTCAGAATTAACCAGGCAGTGTGTCACAGACATATTTCAAATAATATTCCCAACATCTTAATTTGTTAAAATGATCTTAAATGCTCTAAACCAAGATCCACTCATGGTGTCATTTTAATGGAGCGCATGATGAGTCCCAAACATCAGATGCTTTTGACCAAAGACAACTCAAAGCAAAGGGATAAGATGGATTACAATTTTATTTAGAACCAAGGGAATGCGGTGTTCTGATGCCAGAGGATTCTGTATCGTGGGCTGTCGTTAAGCATTTTCCTGTTTTTCTGCATCTTCTCCGATAGATCGATCCAAAGGTGGCGTTCCCTCGGAGAGCTCAGCCCAAGGTGAGTTGAAATGTCTCCTCCTGTTGCAAACTGTTTCCAGCTGGTTAGCGTGTGTTGAGTATTTCAAGTGTCTTACGAGAGCTAATGCGGCATAATCTGACCAATATGAGCACCGCGGCCATCGCACAGCAGTTTATCTGAGCAAAAACCTTTTCAACTCTTGTTTTAAATGCTCATCTGTAATCTTTTGTAAGCTGTGTTCTGTTTTTTCTTAATCGTAACTCATAATTTCGTAATTCGTAATTGAGCAGGAACTGTGTCAGACGTGATCTTTTTGGTTACTCTTTGACAGTTTTTGGGTTTACAATGATGGAAACAGAAATAGAATCACAGCTCAACTTTAGTTATCAGTTAACTATAAAGTGATTTTTCAAAACTTTAAAACAGCGGTTAAAATTAAACATTTTTGTTGTCCACTCTGTGGTTTTATTAATGTAGACAATGGTGGAAAGTCACCACATCCAGGAATAAAAATGCTCAGTAACATTGTTATCAAGTCAAGGACATGTGAGGTGAACATTTTTTAAAACTATTTCAATAATGTTTGTCACAACTAGCCCTGTTAGCACAATTAGCATTGCTAAATGCAACAGAGTATTTTCTAGCATATAAATATTTCTACTTTGCGTCAGAGTGTTTCAACAGGTTGCCAACATTTTCAGATCCTATACACGGATTGACAGATGGAGGTTGAAAGTTACATATAATGCAACTTCCTGTACTGCAGTTAGCCTTCCTGTTTCTGCTGAAGGAGAGACTCCTTGTTCGTCCTCTGTAGAGTGTTGGATATATAGAGTGCTCTGTTCGCTTAATATTCCTGCAACAGTCATCCAAAAGTTGTTTTGTTTATCATAAAACTCATCTTTCATTAAACTATCCAACAGAAGGTGCCACTGAGTGGCAGACTGCTCTGTCTCCATAGCTAACAGACCCGCTGACTCCAGCTCAACCAGCTTGTTTCAACTTTATGTCACCCGGATTTTACTCATCAAATGTGCAGCAATTTTTGGGCTTTAAATCAAAACATTCCATATTGAAAAATCAGCCAAAAACTGACCTGCTAATGTCCAGTCCAACAAGGGAGTGTAGGTTGTTGTAGTACATGTCAAACAAGTCAAAAAAGAAGAATGACACTTTCAAAGTTATTGCTGCAATGTTTGCCACATCTTTGGTCTCTATCTTGTTAAAATGTTGTTGTTTTTTTAATCAAATAAGTGCAAACAACATCTTGTTTAGTCAGTCTTTTATAAAACAATATAGAACTCTGTGGTCTACCCGTGAGTTTTAATTTGATAAACAAACTTTCTCTTTTGTTTTAGTCTGTTTTTAAGATCCGTGGAGGAACTCCATGTTGTCCCATTTCAGGCTGCATTTTTTGCATGTTTTACAGACTACCAAAATATCCAAGTCCAGCACAGAGTCCAATAAAACATTCTTATAAAGCGTTCCTATGTTGTCTGGAAAAGTTTATAATTTTGGAAGTCTTAATAAAAAAAGAAAATTGAAACCTAAATGTGGAAAAAGTTTTGAGTTTTCCTATTCTATTTATAAAATATAATCTTTTTTTCTTCTAAACACATTGTGCATCAATTGTAGAACAATTTTACATCAATGAGTTCACTTTTTTAGATTTTTATCACAATTTGAGTTTAATATATTAACCATCAATAAATGAAAAATGCAAAAAACTGGGGTTCTTGGTACAGTAACAGCACCTTTAGTTTTTAAAACTAGGTCTAGTTTAAATGCCAGCAACCAAAATTTTAAAACTGCTGCTGTTTTTAGAGATTAAAAAATATGCTTTCAAGAGCTGGTGTTGAGTCTTAATTAGGACTTGGCTCAAAGAGGCGGAATAACTATTAAAAAAGCTGACAACTGTGAAAGTATTGTCAAGTTTCTACTCAAATGTCTCGTATCATTTTGTCGCGACATGGTGACAGTTTTAACAAATATGGAACAAAACATATTTTTGTAAAAGTTCCATCCTGCAGCTTTAATGTTAGGAAAACTACCAGATGTATGGAAGAATATGCAATCTCACAATGAAATATGTAAATTTATGTAGAAATCCATGTACTTTTAACAATCCTAACTTGTGATTTGTTGCTCTTTTTCTTTTCAGCTGGTGACTCGAACCAAGAAGATCTTTGTGGGCGGCCTGTCAGTGAACACAACCATCGAAGACGTGAAGCAATACTTTGATCAGTTTGGCAAGGTGAGTGACATTTATTTTTAATTTTTTTAGAGATCTTGAAAGCCATGGTTTTTCCAAATACCAGAAAACAAACAAACAAAAAAAAACATTTTCCAAGTGTTTCTCTGTGGCATCAGCACAGAAACAAATCAACAGCTTAGAAAGTCGAAGCACATCACAGCAATTTGGCAGTTTGCTCTGAGAAAAACTTCACTTCGAGTCAAGCAGGTGCCTGGAGAGGAAAGAGTTACTGCGAGGACGAGGAGGGCGCGAAAGGATGGGGAAAGGAAGAAATAATGAGGCGACGGGCAAACTTAGGGGTGGGCGGGGGGCAGAGAGGGGCTGAAAGAGGTAGCAGCAGAGGGAGTTGGACGGGGACGGGGGGGCCTTGGAAAGTTTTGTACAGAGCGTGTGGTGATGGTGAAGAAGAAGTGGGGGGATTATCAGAATCTGAATTAATCTGATGTAACAGCTGCTACTACCCACAACCCCCTTCTGGCCCGTTACCGTGGTGACCTGGCTCGCCCATTGTCCCCAAGTAATTCTGTGGGTAAGGGGCTTTTTGTTCTGAAGGAGAAGGGATGAGGTGGGTGTTAGGATCAGTCCGCTGGCTGAGTTAGGGGTGGGCTTTTAACATATTTAT
>CAEGAE010005463.1:0-11456 GCA_903067095.1 Girardinus metallicus | reverse complement strand
AGGCCAAAGATGAGACGTACTGGAAGGAGATCAACGCCGCCATGGCCTTGACCAACTTGGCTCAGGGGAAGGACAGCGTCTCCGGGACAACCAGCTGCATCATCCAGAAGTCCTCCCATATAGCTGAGGTGAAGACTGTTAAAAAGGTTCTAGCTCTGACGTCCCCCCATCCCAATGTAGAAACCAGCAAACATTCCTCTCTCAGCAAGTTTGAACTGAACTCCCCTTTAAATGAAGAGAACTGTTACTTACGGAGGGAAAAGGGCTTGTTTAAAACTGAAGAAGAAATCATTTTGTCGTATTGAAGTTCCCGTTTTGTAACATTTCCCTGCCATTGTCAGTGCCTTAACATTCCCATTCTTGAAGCAAGAAATGTTTGTAATGTTACATTATTATCCAAAGTGTCCTTATCAGCTCAATGATGATGAGCTATGAAATTGAAAATCCTCTGATGTTAAAAACTAGCGGTACAATAAGCTGGGTTAGGATTCAACATGGGGTAGAAGGTACATTCATCTGATTAAATAGTATTTATTTAAGGTTATAATTTTTACTTTAACATCTTTCATTACGTCTGTAATGTTCTGTGGCAGTGCATCTTCCCAGTGCAAAGTGACACCCACTTTAGAGATTTTTAATTTGAAATCGGAATTTTGGGAGCTTTTCTTTTCTTTGCCAAGTCTTAAAGCTGCAGTATGTAACTTTTATTATTTTTTTTCATATTTGTTGAAACTATGTTGTAACATTATGGTATGAGACAGATAACCTATTGAAGTTCCTCTGCCTGCTCCCAGTGCTAACCAGAAACAACCAATCGGAGCCAGGAGGCGGGTGTTAGTGCTGTCAATCACCTGCCTTGTGGTAATGGTGATAGCAGAGCCTGTATAAAAGTTACAGACTACAGCTTTAAGGCTTTGCAAATACTTAGATTTCAGTATTCAGTAAATGTAGTTCAAAGTTCTTTTCCGTACCCAAGACACAATTTTGGATAAATCAAACTGAAAACCTTCTGATTACTAGACTCTTACCACAGAGGTACAGCTCAGATTTACCACTAAATTAGCCTTAAACCTGGTCACCGTGATGCCTTTGCCACGGCTGGTTTTTCTGTTCAGCGATATATCATGTGACTAGTGAAATTAAAAATTTCAATGAGAATGACAGTTTCTTGCTCAGTTGATCAGGTGCTAAAGTGAACCATTGCGTGCCTCTTGGTTATGTTGGGGTTGTCTGGATGTCTGGTTGTTTTGTTTTGGTCAGTTTTGTTTATCCAGACTGTTGCATTAGGATCATGGGTAACACTTTGACAGGTTGTGAATAAGACAGTCATGAAACCATCATAAACATGACACAACACCTGTCATGAACATGAGCAAGTCTTCATAAATACTTATGACTGCTGTCATAAAGTGCCATTCGGTAAATCATGACTCTTTTAATACAAAGTTGACATTATTCAAAATGTCTTTGGTACGACAACTTGACATTAACCAAGTAATCATGATCTGACATAAATTTATTATAAAAGTATTACTGATTGCACTTTAAAAATGATGTAGCTTTATGTTATTAAAGCTAAAGTTTAATCGGTAAGACTGTCTTGCCGATTAAACTTTAGCTTTAATAACGTAAAGAAGACTTACTCATGTTCATGACAGGTGTTATGTCATGTTTATGACAGTGTCATGACAGTCTTATTCACAACCTGTCAAAGTGTTACCGGATCATGTCTTGGCATCCAGTGGAAAGAGTCTGTTTCTAGAGAAAATGCTTTTCCTAATGGTGCACATGTCATAAACTTTTGTGGTGAGCTTGGAAAAGCTCGCAGTTGTTAAAAAAAAAAAAAGCAAAAAACATAAAAACCTTCTTATGTCCTTGGGAGAAAGTGAAGTTGGCCCTCTGTGCTGACTTTTAGTTTAATATGCCTTCAAGGTATTGTTCATGTGTTATGAAACCTAAAGAGTAACATGACTTGCTCAGTTTGAGTTTTATGACATGCAGACTGTTGTTATGATCAAGGACTTTGCAAAAGAGTGAAGTTGCACAGTGACTTTTTTTGTTTTTTTACATGTCTCAAATGTTTAACAAAAGTCTGTACTTAAAGTTCGTGGTTGGGGAGGTGTTTCAACAAAATGAAAGAAAGTTCAAGGAAAGAAGGGTGCCTTTGCATTATTTCAGTTGGTGTGCCTAAACAAGTAGAAGGAAATGAGTCAAACCTGCCAATCCCCAGTAAGGCTGTTGGCCTCCTGTAGGTGTTTATATACATCTGATCCAGGCAGGGAGGAACTGGATCCACACCTTTGTCTCTGAACTTCTGGGTCATTGCGAGCCTCACAACTCGCACACTGAGAGGAGGCAGGGAAAGGTAACGAGAGTTCAGGGACAGAAAGTCTCTGCTGCCCTAACAACCAGAGTCCGGTCACACTGGTTAACCCATGAACCCCACTGTGGACCAGACTGTCTGAGGCCTTCAACAAACTCCACTTCATCTGGGAGGATCCAGTCAGAACCTTCAAATACACAGTTTAACTTGTTTCTTCATACCTTACCTGCCTTGGAAAGTAACTACGTCAGCTGGAGTGTGAAGCCTCACTCAGGGAACGATGGTTACCTGTCTAATCTGTCCGCATTACGGCCAGTCAACAGAACCCTGTGAGGGTCGACAGTACAGTAAATAAGTCAGGGAGGTGGTGAAATGAGGACAAACAATGAAGCTCGTTCCAATCATTTTGTAAATGAAAAGGTTCTGTATCAATGAACTGAAGTCATCGTCTGTGATCCTGAACAGAACTGATGCTTTAACAGGGAGAACCTTGTTCCCCCGACAACAGAGGTATCGTCATGGATATTATAGCATCACACAGTAAATCAGGACACATAAGGATGAAACGGAAACAAGATGTTTTCACTATTTATATTTAAAATGGCAACCATCAGATTGTTTTATGTTAACTCACAAAGTGAGATTTTTTTAATGTTATTTTAATTTTGCTTATTCAAATGGAGACTGGATGTTCAGTCCAATGACCAAATGCATATCTCCCTTTTGTTTGATTTGTTTTCATGTTAAGTTTTTTATGCTGCTTTGTAACAACAATGAATAAATCTCTGAATGAAACGATAGCATCTTTTTTTTATACATCGTGACGCTCAGAGTTTTACAGCAACTTGGCACTCAGAAGGTTGCAAGTTATTTTATCTGGGGACACAATACATGACTTGACAGAGCATAAAGAAACCAAGTGTTGACCCTAACCGACTGATTTTTGTTTCATGACAAAGACTGGACATGCAGATGGATCAGACTGGAGGATTAACCAGAACCAACTATGTGGAGTCTATCATCAGGTCAACGAAACAGACATACCACTAGGTGGCAGTAATGGAAGATGGTCTCAAAAATTTGGACAATGTTCTTTCTGCTAGCCATGTGTCCAGGGGGTGTTTGAAATTAACGTCAATGTTCAAATTGGATTTGGATCGATAACCGTCTTCTTCTTTTGCTTGGTTACAGTTTGGATTTTATATTTGAGGTTGTGAGATTATTTGGAAGAATTTGTCCGTAATCTAAAAATGTAATTCCTATCTGAACAGACAATATCATGTTTGGGCAGTATTGGGCCGATTTTAACATTGAGAATTTATGATAAATAGTTTATATGGAAAATTTTTTATTCATGTCAATTTATTAATCTACATTCTATCAGCTTTATGTTCCATATGTGAACTGTTTGGTCTGTCTTGGTGTTGTTTTGTAGTGGGACTCAAAATGCTGGCAGAGTTAAAGGCAGATACATTTAAAGTGTAACTAAACCCCAAATCACATGTTTGAATAAGCTATTTAGGGTTTTATCTTTACAGAAATGTTTATATTTTGTGTAATTTGTTTAGTACTATTAAACTGAGCGCCAGCCTCCTCAGGTTGACCGCTGCCTATCAGCAGTTGAGTTCTGTTAAAAACAGTAAAGACAAAACAAATAACCCAAAATACAAATGCTTCATAAATATTTTTTCCTTGCATTGGCTACGTTTGAGGCACATCTGAGCAGCCGTGTTTTATTTAGCAAAAAATGATTTCTGCAAATTCTAAAGCTTCAGATTCATGTCACACGTGCATCCAATCACGTTTGGAACCGCTTCCGAAAACGTAAATTCAGTCTAATTCCCATCTGTGGTTACAGCCAAACGCCTTACGGGATTTATTCCCGCATAAAACAGAACTATGTAGCCCAATGAATAACTTTATATAACCAACATAACAAAACCCTGTAAAAGCTCCCTGTGCTTAATAAGTAAACAAAGCCTATTTATACAGAATGTTTCACAAATAAGAATCACAAAAAAAAGCATTTCGGTTTACATCCAAGAAATGCACATTATGATCACCAAGCTGTGTTTGAGTTCAGCTCAACATACTGTGGCCTTATACAAAACATTCAATCTATTGAAAAGCAAATCAGTTTCGACAAAACTTCTACAATCAACTAAAAAAACAATTATTCAAAAAACTACCCATTGTTACTTCAGTAGTATCTGTTACCATGGTGATTTTCTCCAGTTGAGCTGCATTCACACTGCAGCCTGAAGTGACCCAATTCCGATTTTGTTGTCTGAGACATGTATCTGATCTTTTCATGACAGTCTGAATCAAACAGGCCCTTGGGTATCCGATACTTATCCGATTCAAATGTGACCTAATGTCCAGGTCGCATTCATCCGACCTGAATGCAGGATGAAAGTTGCAGAATAGTGACAAATGTCTGATACGCGCATGACCGACTATAATGAGGATTAAGTTGTTAATATGTCGCTCCGGTCGGACAACAGCTTCAAATGTGTAAGCTATGCACCACCGTTAGCATCCATGTTTACTTCAGCAAACACTGACCACTTCTTCTTTTTATGGCTGTTGGCAAAACACTGAGAAAGCTGATGTTATTGCGCCCTCTATTGCGCATGCGGGACACGTTCAGGTCGTTTGCCAGTTCACACTGGAGAACACACACAGGTCGCATATATTTGGAAGTGTGAACGGCCACTGCAAAAAACCCCAATTTCACAAAAAAAATCGGAATTGGGTCACTACAGGCTGCAGTGTGAATGCAGCCTAGACTAAGCTGCCTTCCTAAGCTGCTGGGAATGGTAGCTGCCAGAAACTCTAGTTTTAAATACTCAGAGTTTTTCTGGAATGCCCTCGGATCTCTGTTTGGCCACCACTCAGCACTGATCTCACCATAAAAGATGTTTGTTTATCACACAGAGGGCAGGGCGGTAATTAAGAGCTAAACAAACTAATCATGTCGAACCACCGCGGCAGCTGAATGCACACAGAAGCGAGGCACACCAAGCACACACCGCACATTAGCGGTTTGGGTCCCAGCGCTGTTTGCTGTCTGCTGTGTATTTTTGCTGCCTTTCAAAACGATGGCAGTTATTTAGCTGTATTTATTTGAACCAGGACCACACAAAGATCTCCCTCCTACAGCGGGTGAATCCAGATCGAGACCAAAATGTTTCTTCAAATAAAGATTTCAGCGCACTTGTGGTGTCGCGGATCCGGCACAATGACTTCGATCGTCAGTTGGCTCTTTGTTTAGTATTTGGTATCCCAGGGAGCTGAAATGACCTCAGACACTTCCAAAGTGTGTCCCTCTCCTTGAGGCTCTGACATACTGTATTAATATGCGCCGCATGCCGCTGCTATTCCTGAAACTGAACCCAGCCGCAGAGCTGAAATCCAAATCTATGCCTGCAAACTCAATGGTTTGTCAGTTGATAGCAGAGCAGAACCATGAAGTGTCAAGGTTTGGTGAGGCAGCTCCCACTGTCACTTCCTGTAAAAACAATAAAACCAAGTTTTCTTTGTCTTCTCATTCCTGACCGCATTCAGGTGGACAAACTTCCAGATCCACTGAGCCAGATTTTCCATTGAAGAACCTTAAGTGATATTCCACACTGCTCGTTGTTCTCTTTTCATTTTTTTCCTCCCATCTCTCTCTCTCCACCGAGTGCCTTTGAAAGGTTCGAAAGAAGAGACGGGACGCCACGTTTATCCCAATGGCAGTGGACAGACAGGCACAGCGACTCTCCTGGCGTGACGCACTCCAGACATTCACTTTGGCCAGCAGGTCCGCCAGAAACTCAACTACATCAACAGCCGATGAAACGTCGCCAAACCAAATCCAAGAATACAGACGCTCAAAAAATCATTTCCCGTTTGATGAAGAAATATGATTCCTGTAGCATACTGAAGTAATCGGCTGTGAAGGATGTTCCGCGGACTCCTGTTTATTAAAGTCAGCCTTTGTCTTTTATTCACCCCTACATTTGGAAGCAAATACCTGTGAGCCTGTGTTTTCTCCTTTTTTTCCCCCTGGTTTCACGGTTATCAATTGTGAAAGCAGAAATGTCACCACATGTCAGGCATATTTTGTGAAGCAGAGATGGGTGGATGAATCCAAAATATCGATAATATCAAGACCAAGTCGGAATCAGTATCTGATTGATACTAGCATGGTAAGATCAATACTTTTATTTCCAAATACCCTCTTGAATAACTATGTTGTATTACAGTTTCTCAGCACTAGATACGTCACAAATTATAATTTTTTGCACTTTCCCTTAGGAAAAAGTGCACACAAAGATCTGTTTTTCTATTTGATAAAGTTCAGTCAAGCTTATTTTTAAAGCACGTTTCAGCAACAAGGCACTTCAAAGCGCTTCACCATCATAAAAACATGACAAACATTATGAAAACATCATACAGTTACCAATTGGGAAACCAGTAACAAACACTTGATGGCGCTTTAATCGAGTGCCATCATCGAAATCATCAATACACATCAAATATGTTGGTCAGTGTTCCAGGGATTGTTGGTTAAAAGCAAACAGGCAGGTTTTTAGTCTAGATTTGATGGAGTTCAGTGTTTCAGCTGGTTTAGTCTGTTCCAGATTTGTGATGCATAGAAGCTGAATGCTGCTTCTCCACGTTTAGTTCTGGTTCTGGGGATGCAGAGCAGAACCAGGAGACCTGAGAGGTCTGGGTGGTTGACACAACAACAGCAGGTCTTTAATGTATTTTGGTGCTAAACTGATTAGTGATTTGAAAGCTAATAGCTTTGACTATTTTTAAGTCTGTTTATCATGCTAATATATTACTGAAGCATTTTGTAGACGCCTAAAGAATTTGTTCAAATTCTGTCAGAAATAATTCAAAAGAGAAACCACAGAAACACCTGAAGGTCAGCACTCTGATAAATATGTCAGACTTTGATTTAAAAAAGGTATTGGTATCATTATCTGTATCGTTCTTGTTATAGTTATTGTTATCAGTATCTGCAGTACAGGCGATGCAGGCCCTGTACTTATTTGGTTTTGGACTGATTTGCTCTACAAAAAGTATATCTGGAAATTGTGTCCTAATTGCCTGATTGATTTTGTTGTTGACTATGCAGCAAGAGTTGAAAAGGAAAAACGTCCAAGTTTTATATTGCGGCATCAACCATGTGATGCCGCAACGTCTCAGTTGTTTCCAGTTCTCCTGAGCTCCTAAGCCAGTTTGGCTAGAAACCTTCAAGAAATGAAGAGATCCATTCTAAAGATGAAGTAACTCTATACCCCAGTGGCAACACTAAAGACTCTCAGAGGCCTAAAGTCTAAAAGAATTAAGCTAAAAAAAAAAAAAAAAAAAAAATCATTTTGGTTTTCAGCTGCTGCCTCAGAGCAGTCTATAGAACAGATCTAGAAGACTTAGAACTGCTACTAAGATGATGTATCAACTTTCATATGGCAATGAAAGCCCATGTTGACTGGAAGGATCTCAACATTTCACTGTTCAAAATGACTGTAAGACAATTTTGTAGTTTTATTCCTGAGCAACTAAATTAGGCAGCATTTTAAAAACAAACTTAATCCATTTAACAGATAATTATAGTTCAAAGATGGATTTTCTTTTCTTTAATTTCCATTTAAGATTCATCAGCTCCAACAGAAGCTCATATCCCACTGGCTGGCTGGAAACACGAGATGTTCGCCGTCATATGTTTCATATATTTCGGAAGAAACAAGCAACACTTTTGGTCTGGGAGAACTTTTTTTTTTTTATTGCCGTTCTCTTTTAGCTCTTGTTAAAAACGTTGGGCGTTTCCAGACTCAGCATTATTCAAAAATAACCTTGATGGCAGCGCCAAATGACATGATTGTTGTTTTCACATTCTGTGGTGTCACCAGTTGCCATTTTACCCATGCGACTGCATCTTCTGAAGCTGGTGTGACTCGCATTTCCGTGAGGGGTTAGCCCTCAGCCACGCACTAAAATGTTGGTTTTAGTCAAAAAGATTGGGCTGTTAGGGAAAGTCACAATGTATCTCAGCCCTGCAGTCGCTCAGACAGTGCCTAATTGGAGCGAGTGCATCATCGTCCCACATCCACCGCCCAGAATAAATGGGAGCTTCTTGGATTTGTACCTCAATGCAGCTTTGCATCACTCTCCTTTATCAACCTTAATATCAGGGAACAGTAGCTAAATACAAACACTTACTGTAAACAGGTGTTTGGAGCTTGAGTTCTAGTAATTTTTTGCAAAGCTGATTGGTTGCCACAGGAGATTCAATGATTTCTCAAACATACATGAAAGAATCAAAGCTACACTCGGGACATGACTATGATGAAGGAATACATTGTAACATGATGCTGAGCTAAAAAACAACAACAACAAAAATTTGCTTTACAACTTTCTGTCCAGAGCTTTAGGAAAAACTCCTGTGGTACAGAGATTCTCTTGTTTCCTTTGTCTCTGCTAACGTCCTGCACTTGGTAAAGCCGCTTTGTTTTTTCTTCTTCACTGGATGACAGTGTTCATCCACTCCTCCTTTATTCCATGTGCGTTTCAGCTGCAGCCAGTATCTTCCTCCTGCTGGAATCCGTTCCAGGAACAGTGGTTCCAGGTACCACGGTTACTGCAGCAGCTCTCCGGTGCCTTTTAAAGCTGACCTCGATTAATGAGAAGGCATGTGGCACACTCAAGAAACACAGCCCCGTCCTGCCAGCAGTTTGCTCTAATAGGAATCCATGCGGTGACATGTTGGCAGCGATGCAGCGAGGCAGGAGAGAGACATTATTCAACAATGTGCTTTTCCACTGAATCTTAAAAAAGGCGGAAAGATCGGTGCTGGGATCAGGAGGATTATTTTAAAAATTCCTTTTTCTTTTTTTTTTTACTGTTTGTGCAATAATTTCGTCTCATAACATCATGCAGCTGAACATTAATGCCCATCTGATTGAAATGTAGTCCTAGTTAGAGTCTGATAGTAGTTAAATCTATGTTTTTTTTTTAATCATTGTGGCATTATATCGTCTAATGGTGTCACCCAATACATGGTTGGGGGGTTTTGGCTGTAACTCTGTCTGGTTCTGTCTGTCTGACTTTACACGTTGTGGTTGCTGCAAGCCGTGATCATGCAGGGCAAATGAAATACAAATTGATTTTACATCCCATCTGTCTTCACAGCTGCCCTTGTAGAATAACAGCCAGAGCCAGAGCTCGCCAGTGAGGGTTCAAGAAAAGCAAACCGAGTTTTCCATAAAAACTGCCGGGGTCCCATAAATCCACATGGGAATATGTCCGTCGTCCAACGGGTTTTTCTCTGCTGCATTTTTCACGTCTCGATTTCTGAAGATGATTGAACGGAGGTTAGGTTTTCTCTTGGTGTCATAATGCAGCAGTCACCGTGATTGTTATAACATTTTTTTATATATTATCAGAATAGAAATTTTTCTGTGGCTTTGTTTTAACACGATCGCACCTTCACCAGTACTTATTATAATCCTCTATTAAAGGGGCAGCATCATGTGTTTTCCAGTCACATAATATCATTTTATAGCACAATCAAGTAACTATGATACCATCAGTTGTTATAAAATGGTCATATTTTATAATATGACTACGGGTCGTAGTAACTTAAATATGACTGAAAAGAAATTTAAGTTTGTAATTTAACGCCTTGAAATTGGGTCTCTGTCTCTTTAAGAAACTCCTGCTCTTTCTGAAACTTTGCCTTCAGGAAGTCATCACAACACGGCGCCTCTGTTAGTGCTTTAACTTTTTTACCAGGTGGAAGTTTGGAAAATGCAGCTCTGAGGAGGAGCTACATCTTGAAGGTGACGCTCGGTTCCACTACCACTGAATGGTTGCCATGGGAGATTAAAGCATTTCTCCAGCATACACTCCAGGATTCGTCTGATTCTTTAGTTTAGTCTTTAACATTCATGCCGGTCTCAGTAGCTGCTTTTCCATAACAAATAAAACTTTGTCAATACTCTGCTAATGTTGTAGTAACACAATTTTGCAATTGCAGTGTTTACATTAAAAAGGAAGTAAATAAATTAGCACATAAAGAAGTCATTAAAAAAACATGCTGCGCTATCTTCCTCGAACTACTTCCTGTTGTCTTCTTCTTCATGGCTTCCATTTGTTAATTTTACAAAACAACCTACCTGTCCTACTGTCAAAACATATTGAAAAAAAAAGTTGTTGTTTTTTTTCAAAACTGGCACGCATCCATTAAGGCGTGCCAGTTTTGAAATAATTAATAATTATTATTAATTATTAGATAATTAGATTAATTATGTAATTATGGGAGATTAATTAATTACATAATTAATCTCCCATAATAATGTGGGAGATTATGTAATCTCCCACATAATCTCTATGTGGGAGATTACGCACCCACATAGGTGCGTAATCTCAAATTACACACCTATGTGGTAAATGAAAATGCAACTTTTTGTGTTCCAGTCAAACTGCAACGGAAACATTTTCTTTCACATCACACAAGTCACATGATCAACATCAGGATGTCGCCAGTGGCGCAAACCACGAAGAAGACGGCAGGAAGTGGTTGGAGAATGACAGCGCAGGATTTTTTATTAATGACTTACATGTGATTTTAATTGTGCTTTTATTCAAGGGAAACATCACAATTGCAAAATTGTGATTTTTTTTCCCCCCTCTAAATTAGTGGAATATTGATGGAGTTTTGTGGACATCTTTTAACAGAAGCAGCTCCTGAAACTGATTGTTGGCTCTGCAGCATTTTGCTCTTTGAGCTGGAACTAAATCCGCTGTCCCAGTTGTAATCGCCGTTAGCCTTCCTTCATGTCACCTGATGAGGGTTAATCTATGGCAACTTGCTTTGAATAGATCTTAAAGGTAAAGTTGCTTCTCTTTCGGTCGCAGTGTAGACGGACATGGCATGAATGTGGAACCCAGCATAGCTTGGAAAAGTGTCAGCCACTACAGTCTCTTCCTGATGAGGCTCTAATGGTCTTTTGGCCCTTTGCTTTGAACACTCGTCATTCTTCAGACCCATCCACGTCAGGATGGAGAGAAACAGGAACAGACTGAATAATAAAACTGATGTTAAGTTTTGAAGCAGAGCTTTGAAATGATTGGCTCT
>CAEGAE010005460.1:0-15353 GCA_903067095.1 Girardinus metallicus | reverse complement strand
TGAGCAAATAAAGGCTGATTCCATAAATTAGAGTCAGAGTGAAAAGTTCCTGTCAGCCGTTCATCACCAAGTGACATCATATAGATTCATAATTAGATTACTTATGTTTTAACATATTCATATTTCGTAGTATGTTTAATGAATAAGACTGTCTGGCTTTCACATGCAAGTTTTGGTTTTATTCTTAAAGAAAAGGCCTTACAGCCCCCCCCCCCCGCCCCCCCCCCCACACACACACACACACAAAGTTACACCTTTGATTTTCCACCAACACATTTCAGCTGGAGGTGAAAAGAGGCAGCGCTGTCTGTCAGGGTGTGTGTGTGTGTGTGTGTGTGTGTGTGTGTGTGTGTGCACCTCCCAGTCGGCTGTTTGATCCTGGACTGGTTTCCATCATCCCTCCATGACAGAAGGAATGCAGCAGCAGCAGCTGCTCTGGGTCAGAACCGGGTCCGGAACCAGCAGCTCGATTCTGGTTCTGGAGTTTAGGCTTCACGGAAAGCATTCAGGTTGTCATGGCAACCAGATTGTTAATTTAAAAAATGTTTTCATGCATTCAGCGATTTTTCCTGTTGTGAACAGAAAAGCAAAGCTGCAGTTTCAGTCCGGAGCTAAAGGACCAAAACAAGCTAATCGGTTAGCTTGACCTTTTAGCATGTCGGCTGACCCGTCTGACCACCAGAGCAGAAAGAGCTACAACACAGATAAACATTTAGCTGAGGAGTTAAAAAATACTTAGCTAAGCATTTTTAGCTAGCAAGCTAAACACGTAGCCTGGTAGCTTTCTATCTAGATATTTAGCTTCAAGCTTTCTTTGGCTAAATATTCATCAACCTAAATATTTAGCACCATTAACTCCCCACCTTGTTATACATTCATTTATGAATGTCACAGTTTCAAACTAAATATTCAATGTGAAGCTAAATATTTAGTTAACAAGCAAAATAACTTCAAACTAAATATTCAGCTAAAATCTATTTACAAGTGAAGAAAGAAGATGGTTGAAATGTGACTGGATGTTGTTTTTCCTCTTTTGACAGATTATTGCCTTTAGGTTTTGACTGTAACTGTAAAAATGGCCGCCGTACGGTTAGGATTATGGTGACGGCATGTAGTCATAATGTTTTGCCTGAGCCAACACCTCGCGGTCCCACAGCAGAACCGGCCCAGTCTGGTGGGAGGTGCAGCGACTGGGTCCAGTTAGAAAACTAAAGTTGTTTATTTCCTAAATGAGAAACATTAAAGCTGTCAATCATCGCGGCCCGCGGCGCTGCCCGATCTGCAGTTCTGCTCCGTCTGCTCACATTAAGCTGCTTTTGTTCTAATTCAGAAGAGAAGCGCTGCGCCCCGGGAGGCGGAGCAGCGCTGGCTTCAGGCTGACAGAGTTATTGGACACATGATGAGCCAGGCGGCGGTGGAACCAAGTTTGTTGAGTAAATCTTGTTCTGCAGAGTCTCGGTTATGAAACCAGGCTGGTCCAGCAGACAGATGTGTTCACATCTGGACCCAATGACCGATGACTCAGCTCCTCATCCACCAACACTCTGCTGCGTTTGGCTTCAGCAACCATTTGCTCTGATTCACAAAGCAAATGGCGAAGCTGCAGTCAACAGCCGGGCTGTAAAGGTCACAGACATGACCTTTAGTCCAGCGAAGTCTCCTGTCAACATGCCAGATGTCTGGAAACGAGGAAAACATGAAACCAGCTGGTTGTAAAAGTTTCTGTCTTTAAACGTTGCTGAAGCTTCAGAACCGAATCTGACCGTGGACACGGCCCACTGCGCCGGACGGCTCCTAAATACTTAGCTTGCTAACTTAATATTTAGCTTTGTAAAGGTATTTAGCTTGCTAGATAAATATTTAAATTTCTAGCTAAATATAACATTATAATTAGCTCTGCTAAAATGATACTATGGCTAAAGCATAATGCCAATATGATAATTAGGGAAAGCTAATGCTAAAGCAACTATGTTGACATCCAGCATGTGTCGGGAGAGCTCTTCTGTCTTCTGCCTACATCTCCCACAATGCCGTGCGGTTGTGGATCGGAGTTCAGTAGTATTATCTATTAATATTGATTGTGTGTCTATACTGCTATTGATTTGTTGCCCCGCCCTAAAAGTTTCTTTCAAAAAAGAACATGAGAGGAAACAGAACTGCTGCCTGAACAGTCTAACATTTCAAAATAAGAGCGTGAACATGAAGAATTCTTAACAGTCTAACATTTCAAAATAAGAGCGTGAACATGAAGAATTCTTAACAGTCGATGATAAAAACTTCAACACAGATGCTGTCATTTACTCAACTGAAAGTCTACAAAGCAGTAAATTAACGCTTTAGAATTTATCTGGAAAATGATTTTAGGGGAAGCTTAGTGCGCTGTCGTCAAAGTTAGCTAAATGCTAAGCTAAAGTTAGCTCTGCGGGATTCCCACTGCATCTGAAAGTTGGATCTTAAAGCTCACAGATGATGATAAGACATGAACTGCTCACAATTTCTCTAAAAGATGAAAACATTTTCAGATGTTTGTGTGAAAGTAAATAAAAACAGACGTGACTTTAGCGCCACTGAGTTCGCCGCTAAAACGGCGCTGATGTTTTAGCGGCTGCGTCCGTTTCTTTGCTGCTCAGCTTGACGAGCTGCTTCCTGCTCCGGCCTCCGTGTTGCTCCAGGATAAAACCTGGTCATGAACAGCCGCAGCGTGGATCATCGTCCGCCGGCGGACCAACAGACATGGCGTGGCGCCACCCGAAGGTGACCTGTTAACCCCGGCTGGGCCATGGCGAACATGGTGACTCGTTGGTTTAGCGGTGGAGAGCAGAGACACTCGGGGTGTTCGCATGTTTCCATGTTGCTGAAATGATTCTGATTCAGAGAGAAAAACGAAATGAGCCTGAAAACCGGCGAGGAAGCAAATAATAAAACCCAACAGACCGGAACCCCACAAGGGATGTAAAAGCTCTCTGAACTTCAGGCGCATTCAGTCTGACTAAAGTCCTGAAAACTCACGGAGGCTAAATAATGAATCATGAAGCTAAATGTTTAGTTGAAAATGTGACATTAATAAACATAATAACAGGAAGGAAATATCACCCCGTATTTCCCTCTTATGGCTGAATAACACAAAGTTTTACAAAGAGCCGCTGTCACCATAAAGTTTTCTAAGTTCTGTTTGGATGCTTCATTTCTGCTCAACAAAAACAACTTTCCTTAAATAAACTCTCATTATTTTACTGACCATTTTCATTCAGAACCAGGAGACGGTAAAATCTGATCAAACTGAAACCGTCATGTTTTCATAGTTCACTTCATTTTTAAAGGTTTTGTAGTTTCCTTTATTTGATGGTGAGTTGACAGGAAAGAGAAGACAGGGGGCAAAGGTCACCAGGCCAGGAAATGAACCAGCGAGGACATATTCACCAAATTCAGTTTATTATTTTAACTGAATTAAAATCATCAATTTTTCACTTCCTGTGTGTAAATATTCCATAAACTGGTTTCCAGCTTCGCTCCCAGTAACCGGTTATTATGGGATGGAAAACGGGTCAGAAAACAGAGTGAAATTTAAAACCATAAAGATCAAATTATTTCATTTATTCAGAGAAAAACTTAATTTGTATCAGTGATCGTCTGAATTCATCTGCTCAGATTTAATAAATGTAATATTTTTATTCAAACTGGACGTTTAAAATGTTCATAAAAGTTTTAATAATAAAGACATTTTGATGGTTTTCAGTGAAATGTAATCAAGTCCTGAACTGCAGACATGAATAATGAAACATCTGCTTGTTTTTCATCCCCTTTAAAATAAATTCATAAATTAGTTTTAAAATCTCACGATTTTAAGCATTAAGTGCTTAAATTGATATTTCTAAAATTTTAAATTAAGTGCTTTTTTTGTATGTAATTTTCTTGCTGCACGGCAGATAATTGTACCTGAAATAAAACGTTTTGTTGCACTAATGTGACCGTTCTTATTTTTTAATGTCTTTATTTCAGAGTGAAGATCATCAACAGTCTGATCAGCTGAGAAACGATCATTTATCGATCCATTGAACCGCTGTAATGTCAGGAGGCGACCAGCAGGGGCGCTGTGCGGGCCGCCTGAAGCTCCTCTAGCTAACAGATACAGTGCCTGCTGCTGGGAGCACTGGGAGACTTCGTCAGCAGAACCAGCGCAGGTCCTGAAACCATGACGACCATGTCACCATGACAACCCAGAGCTCCAGGGTTCAGAGCAGCTGGAGACGAGAAGATTCAGAACATCCAACCAGAACCCAGAAGAAGCACGGATACCAGACAGAGGCGTTTATCCAACCACTCATCCAACATTTTGTTCATCCATCCAGGATATTTTCTATCTCTAATTTCTCCATGACTGGTTTTATGGACCAGTTAACCAGAACCAAAGACTGATGGGTCAAACCGTCTCGGTCCTCTGCAGACGGACGTCCTCTCCTCAGGCGTTTGTCCTCTGGACGTTTGTCCTCTGGACGTCTTGAGCTCTTTGTCTTGTCAGGAACCACAAACTCCAGGCCACCCACATGAGATTTTCAGTAGTTTTATTGAAAAATGCCTCTTCCGTTTTCAGAAATAAATAAGAAAATACGGCTGTGGATTTCACAATCTGCAGCTAAAACAATAAAAAGTGATGCTGCGTCTGAAAAGTTCTGACTCGACCCGGTAGAACAACAGGACGGTGAAGCGGCGCGTGACAGAATGAAGGCAAACTGATAAATACTAAGATACACATGAGAGCCGAGTTATACTGGACCTGAAGCTCTGCTGCGGCTTCAACACTCACTATGCAAATATGTTACAGGCAGGAAAACGGGAAGCTCACAGGGTTTACTGGGTTTACTGGTCCCAAGCAGAACCTCCTCCGGTTCTAAGAACTGGGTCAAACACTCGCCTCCTCCAGTGGCGACACCGCCGCGCCAAACAGTATTCACAAACACCTTCAGGCGTTCAGCTCTTATGACGTCAGCCTGTCAGACGGCGTTCTGGGCAGCGACCTCTTCCGGCGCTGGTTCTGGAGCAGCTGGTTCTCCTGGGGGGCGGCGCCGGCCCGGGTTCCTGCTCAGAGACGCTGCGTTGAGATTAACGAGGACAGACGAGCGCACGCTCTGAGCATGCTCCAGTTAGTAAGACGGCACAGGTTAGTCACAGCAGGGGGCGTGGCCACATGGAGAGGGGGCGTGGCCAATGGGTCTGACGGCTATCGGCGGCTAGCAGGGAGAGGTTCTGTTCTGGTTCTGACCCAGACTGGACTAAAACTGGACTCACTGACAGAACCAGAGTTCTGATCCAAACCGGACCCAACAAGGAACGGTTTCATCTGGCGGGAACCAAAACACCCAACAGCATCAGAACCAGAACGGGTCCACCGGGCCTCAACCAGAACCCACCATGTGAGCCCGCCTCACTGCTCTGATGGTCGGTTGCCTCGGTAACGCCACACAGAACCAGCCGCTGGTCTGAATGCAGACCGGAACATCCCGGTTCTGACGGTGAACATCATCATCGTCAGCTCTGGGTTCTGCCGGGTCGTCAGCTGGTCAGTTCTGGAGGTATCCACTCCTGGACCGACCCTGGCCCTGCAGAACCTTCAGGTCTTTTGTGTTTTGGTCCAGAACCTGGAATCAGAACCTCCAGTTGTTTGAAAATGGTCCAGCGCTGCCTAGCAACCAACACAGAACCAGAACAGTTCTGTTCAGTCCGGATCATATTGATTCATCCTAAAAACTAGCGGTGGGCACACTTCTGCTAATGTGCTAATGAGCTAACTTTTTGTTCGCTAACTTTGAAAACGTTTAGCGCACGTAGCTTCCGTTTATATTCACGCCCTTATTTTGAAGGGGCTGAATGCTGTTTACCCAACAGTCTCACTTCCTCTCGGCGCATTTGAAGTTAGCGTTTTAGCACTAGCTTCCAGTAAATACCTTCTTAGTACAGCAAATTAGCATTAGCGGAAGTAATGTTACTGGTTTAATGCTTAAGTGTTAGCATTAGCTTAATCTAAATATTATGTTGCTAAAGTGCTATACAGCATTAGCTGAACTAATGTTTACAGTTAGTGTTTTAAGGTCAAGCATTAGCTTTGGCTAAATACCATGTTTATATAGGGTTTAGTTATAGCACATGTAACGCATTAGGGTTAGCATTAGCTTTAGTTTAGTACTACATTGAAAAAGCGCTTTAGTGCTTAGTAGAACTAATATTTTTGATTAGTCCTTTAGGGAGAGCATTAGCTTTAGTTTAATACCACATTGGTTTAGCACTTTAGCATTAGCTGAAATAATATTTTTACATTATTGCTTTAGAATTAGCATTAGCGTTAGATAAATACAATGTCAAGATAGCACTTCAGTGTTAGCATAACTAATGTTCATGATTAGTGCTTCAGGATTAGCAATAGCTTTCACTAAATACCACATTAGTGAAGTGCCTTAGCGTTAGCAGAAGTAATGGTTTTTTAGTGTTTTAGAGATGTGCGGCTAACTTTTTAGTTAGCGTTATTCACTTCTTCTAAAAATAATCCAGAAAGTTTGAGTAAATATCCAGAATTTTGTCCTTCCAACAGATTTTCATTTAGGTCCCGATGAGCTGTCAGATGCAGAGGCCACGCCCCCTGCAGGTGTTAGTCAGGTGACCTGATCACACAGATTGAAGCGGAGTTTGGTTACTGACAGAAACCCAGTTTAGGAGAACACAGAGGAAAGGTTCTGTGGATGGAGAGGAACCGGACCCTCCAGGGTCGCAGAGGAGCGGTGCCGGGTTACGAGTTAAAGCCGGGTTCAGGACGACCCGCCTCTGTTAATCCACCTCTGTTAGTATGGGCCGCGGTTCTGCTCATGCTCCTCCACTGAGCCAGGCGGGTCGGTGGCGCCGGCGCCGCTGCGGTTAGTACGGCTCCCCTCGCTGCTGGTTAAGTGTTTCCGGTGGCGGTTCTAACAGTGTTTGTTCTGGCAGTCAGTGAAAGCAGCACAGGCGGCATTACAAGGCTAATTATACGGTGAACCTGAAACGGGCCAGACAGGATGGACCGGGTCAGAACCATCAGCTCAACACATGCACAACTGCTCAGAGTCTGGGTCCAGGTTCCGACCCGCCGGCTGCACGGGCGGGGCTTCGGACCGGACCGTCATTCAGAGGTTCCGCTGTTCCAGGACGGATCAGAACCATTCAGTGAGGTCCAGAATTGAACTGGAACTGAACTGGGTCTGTGACCCGGTTCTGATCCACTCCTGGACCCAGACTCGTCACCAGAGGATCGTTCCCACATCACCATTCCTCCTCCTACGTACCTATGTATCCCTGGCCGTTGTAGGGAATCCCCACACACTGCGAGGAGTCGCAGTAGCCGGGGGGCCCCGGGGGGCCGCGGGCCCCGGCGTAGCCCGGACGTCCCGGAGGGCCGCGAGGCCCGGGGGAGCCTGAGGGTCCCGGGGTCCCGGTCCGACTCTCTCCTTGAGGACCTGGGGGTCAGAGTTCAGGTCAAACACTTCCTGGTTCTACATGGTTAGGAACATGAGCATTTCCTGTCATTAGACAATAAAAGCCTCTTGGCTTTTCAAAATAAAAGCTACTGAGCTTTTATATAAATATTCCATTAGGAATATTTTTGCTAAAGTATGATCAATATTCTATAGAAAATAATTTATCCTTCCACAGGAAATGATGCCTTTCAAAATTAAAGCCTGACGGTCTATAACACATAATTAAACCAGGTCAGTGAGTTTAGCCTTTCAAAATAAAAGTGTCATCTTTTAACATAAAATCTCATTGAAAAGTGAGATGTTTTTAATGGTTCAGATACTTTTCAAAATAAAAGCTTTGCTTCTTTCCTGGTTCAGTTTTTACAAACATCCAGAACACAAACACTGATCCTGGTTCTGGGTGGGACCAGAAAGTTTCTGGTTCCTATGACGACCATTTACTGCAGAGTAACTGTTAATGGAGGAAACATATGAATTATTTATAAACAATAAGAGCAGAAATGATTCAGACCAAACAGGAAGAGGAAGTCCAGGACGACTCTACGTAATCCAAATTCCCTGTCTTAATTTCATCTTTAATCTGGTTTAATAATCTGGTTTAAGACAGCGTGTGAACGGCTGAACTCTTAGTAATCTGGTTCTGTTCTGGAGCGGCTTGAATGACCCGGCCCGGTGGGTTCTGGTACCTGGCGGCCCTCTGGGTCCTTTCTGTCCGACTCCTGGGACTCCTCGGTCACCTTTTTCTCCTGCGGGACCTGAACACACCGCGGGTCACATGTTGAGCCGTCCTCACCGGGTTCTGGTTCCGGTTCCGGTTCCGGTTCCAGACCTACCTCTCTCGCCCTGCTGGCCGGGTTGGCCGGGGCTGCCGGGGAACCCGTTCCTGCCTCCGGTGCCGGGCTCCCCGCGGGGCCCCTGCCTGCCCGGCGGCCCCGGGGGGCCCGGGGGGCCCGGGCTGCTGCTGCTGCGGTAGTTCTCGTTGGGGATCTGGTTCAGCATGGTGTTGACCCGGCTCATCTGGTCTGAGACAGAATGGGGAGCGTTCCTGAGCAGAACCGGCAGGGTGCGGCGCTTAGCTTAGCGTAGCTTAACGGCGGCAGCTACATACCGCTGACCAGCTGGGAGCAGACCTGGCGGGCGATGGAGCGCATCATGTTCTGGGGGGCGAAGTCGCCCTGCGGCAACACAGAGAAGGCGGCTTAGAGTCTGATAAAATCACCATGACGACATGTTGTTGACGTTAGTGCGCTTCCTGCTACATGATGTATGCTAGTTACTACAGCAGAATGAGCAACCTTCAGCTTTTTGGACTCGAGCGCGTTGAACAGAAGAAAACAGAAACAATGAGGAGATGAAGAGGAACAAACTGATTGCGGCTTCCTAATCGAGAAAATGGCTAACGGTTGTAGCTACATAGCACCTACTGATGGCACTGAACAATCTTCATCTTTTTACTCGGGCGTTTTTACATTTGAAATAAACGTTTCTCAAAAAAAGTTGTTAACTTATGGATACTGAAACCGTGCTAGCTCTAGGGCTTCAGCTAACCATGCTAGCTCTAGGGCTCTAGCTAACTTGCTAGCTCTACGGCTCCAGCTAACCGTGCTAGCTCTAGGGCTCTAGCTAACTTGCTAGCTCTAGGGCTCCAGCTAACCGTGCTAGCTCTAGGGCTCCAGCTAACCGTGCTAGCTCTAGGGCTCCAGCTAACGTCGTGTTTAGCTGCAGTTTTCCTGGACGTTTCTGTGCCTCCAGTCCATTATAACCGAACAGCGTTAACGTCCCAGCATGCTTTGCTCAGGCGAACAGTAAATAAAGAAATGGGATTTTTGATACTGACACGTTCAGCTGGAGACGACCGGACTCACCCGCTCTCCTTTGTCTCCTTTTGGACCGACGGCTCCCTGGAAACAGAACAGAACCAGAACATTTGGACTTTCTGCAGCAGAACTCCAGAAATGTTCTGAGATTCCCGACACTCACCGGGGGGCCAAGGTCCCCAGGGTTCCCAGGCTGTCCTGAAGGGCCTTGAATTCCTGGAGTTCCTGGAGGGCCCTGCAAGGAAACACACAGAGGTCAGGTCCAGTAGGACCAGTAAGTCCAACAGGTCCAGTAGGTCCAGCAGGTCCAACAGGTCCAACAGGTCCAGTAGGACCAGTAAGTCCAACAGGTCCAGTAGGTCCAGTAGGTCCATTGGATCCAGTAGGACCTGCTGGTCCAACAGGTCCAGCAGGTCCAGTAGGACCAGCAGGTCCAGAACCTCGGGCGGTCTTACCATGGGTCCTGGTGGTCCTCTGGGTCCGGCTGGTCCCTCCTTTCCTGAAGGTCCCTGAAAACAGGAGAACTGGGCTTCAGAACCAGAACTTCCTGTGTTCTGACAGAACCGAGCCGCTCGGCACTCACCCTCACTCCAGAAGGTCCGACGGGTCCGACTGGACCGACAGCACCGGGCGAACCCTGCGGAACCAGAGAACAAGTTGAAGTTCTGCTGTCCGGTCCCAGAGGTGTTGGACGGTACATCTGGACCCTGAACCGGGTCGTTTGTCAGAACTCTGCGGCTCCTCTGATGTTTCTGATTTATTAGTTTGGTAATCCGGTCCATACCGGATCTACGGGTCGGGTCGGCTGGAAGTGATTAATGACTTGGTTCTGTCGGAGCGGGATCACCTGCAGATCAGGACCATCAGGTCCAGCTGGTTCTGATCAGATTCAGAGAGGTTCTGGTGTTGGATTGTTTCTTTAAAACTCAGAACCTGGAGCTGTTCTGGTTCTAGCTGAAGAAAAGCGGGTCAGAACCAACCTGGAGGCTCCTGGAGGTCCTGAAGCTCAGATCCAGTTCTGGAACTAAATGTTTGGGTTTCTGCGTCTCTAAATAATCTAAAATAATCCCAAATCTTCCCTCCTCCCTATAATTCACAGCTCCTCTCATTCCTCTGGTTTTTTTGGTTTGGATCAGCAGCAGGAAGGTTCTGATCGGACCGCCATCAGAACCTCCCCATCATGAGTTCTGGCTCCGTTTTCCAGATTAAAGCTGCACTCAGCAGCTGGATTAACATCTGAGGCACTGCAGTTCCCATGGTAACCAGCAGAGGCGGTGCAGTTCCCATGGTAACCAGCAGAGGCAAGATTGTAAACAGGAAGTGCGTTCCCACACTAACAACAAACTTTGACCCAATAAGAGTAACTGATCAAATCAATCAAACATTTAGTAGTAATAATAATAATGATAATAATAATAATAATAATGATAAAGTAATAATAATAATAATAATAATGATAATAATAATAATAATAATGATAATAATAATAATGATAATAATAATAATAATAATAATAATAATGATAATAATAATAATGATAATAATGATAATAATAATAACAATAATAATAATAATGATAATAATGATCATAATAATAATAATAATAACAACAATAACAATAATAATAATAATAATAATAATAATAATAATAATAATAATAATAATTCTCTCTGTGTTCATAACGAAATCTTAAAACTTTGAAAACCCAGCCGACCAGGTTCCGGTTCTGCTGCCTCTCAGAACATTCTGGACCGGACCAGGGAATCCCTCACACTCTGGGAGAGGTCCGGTCCAGATCCAGCCCGGGTCCGGTCCGGTTGTCATACCATGAGTTTTATCTGCTTCTGGTCCAGAACCGGGCTCACCTTCTGTCCCGGCAGGCCGGAGTCTCCGGGGTCTCCCTTCGGTCCCGGCCGGCCCTGAGGAGGAGAGCACAGGGAGTCGGATCAGAACCGCCCGGTTCACAGACCGCAGGACCCGTCCGGTTCTGATCCAGGTTCAATCCTTATCCTCTGAATTCTGGTAGTTGTAGTTCTACAGATCCAGAGGATTCTGCAGAAGCAGCCGGATCAGAACCTTTCTGAGGATCCGGTTTCTCCCAGAGTTCCAGCAGGGAATGCTGGGAATTTCCTGATTAACTTTTCATCAGGAACGTTCCTCAGGTTTCCTCTTCCTAACCGGATCGGATCCACGTCATCCCAAATGGTCCGACCCGGTCTTGTCTGATCTGACCCGGTTCGACCCGGTCTGATCCGATACGGTCAGGAATATGATGACCTCATCCCAAAAAACTGGATTCATGACCAAACTGACAACTACAAAATAAAATTCTCTGAGGCTGACGGCAGCAGTTCTGGTTCTGGTTCTGGTTCTAAAGTTAACCTCCGGCATCATGACGGTCGGGTTTAAACGATTCGGACCAACATGGAGGAGAATCTGCTGCCTGCAGTCAGTGGAAGGAAAAACTGCCAGCAGGACAAATCAGGATTCCCTTCTGGACCAGGTCAGAACCGACCGGGTCAGAACCGACCGGGTCAGAACCGACCGAGGGGTTTAAGGCCACAGTAAAGAATCTTTTTCCTCTTCGGTTTCTCAGGAACCTGATGGATGTTAAAGTCTGACAGGAAGTCCAGGTGTGTTACAGGTGTGTGAGTCGGACTTACGGCCTCTCCGGGGATGGACATGCCGCTGGGCCCTTGGGGGCCGGGCAGACCCATGGGCCCCGGGGCTCCGATGTTTCCTGGTGGCCCCGCCGGCCCCTGAGACACAGAGAGCAGCATGAAACATGTAACGAGTGGAGCGTCCTGCAGCGGAGAGGATCTTTGTTCAGAGACACTCACCGGAGCTCCAGCCTCGCCTCGCTCACCTCGGGGCCCCTTACTGCCGGGAGCGCCCTGCGGGGACACACAGCGAGCTGCAGGAGGCCAGGCTGCTGCAGCAGCAACACACTGCAGCAACCTGCAGCAACCTGCTGCAGCAGCAACACACTGCAGCAACCTGCTGCAGCAGCAACACACTGCAGCAACCTCTAGTTGCAGCAGCAGAGTGTCCGTCGTGTGAAAGCGGACAGAGCAGACTGGAATCGCACCATGAACACATGAATGATGCAACACAGACACGTTGCAGCAACCAGAGGCAACATGTTGCAGCAACCAGAGGCAACATGTTGCAGCAACCAGAGGCAACATGTTGCCAGTCAGAAGTTGCAGCATGTTGCGACTGTGTTTCTTATTTCCTGCTCTGGAAGTTGCCTCCTTCCTGTGTTCGCTGAGCGGTTGCATCATTGGTTCCGGTCCGATTCCAGAGTCTCCAGAACCGCCAGTTCCGGCGGTTCTGCTGGGTTTGTGAACCGGGCCTGAGCGCTGACTCACCACCGGCCCCTGGGGGCCCGGCTGGCCGCTGGTCTCCGACGTGCAGGTGCAGGCGTTGGGCAGGGCGGGGCACTTCAGCTCGTCTCTCTGCAGGACAAACACAGGTCAAAGGTCAACGCTGGAGACAAAGTAAACTGGTACCAAACCGCCTATAGTTCTGAACCGGAAGCAGAGTTCTGATTCCAGAAGTTCAAGTTCTACGTGTCAGCAGCACAACCGTTCTGTTTCACTCTGAGAGGAAGCTACTAAAGGTCGATGGAAAGTTGAGTGAAAGGAAAACGTGGTGCAGCCTGATCAGATCAGCTCTGTTGGATTTACATGAATAAACTCTTTAAATCAGCTATTAGCTGCTATGATGTTAGCTGTTTCTTTCAGAAAATCCTCATGCTGAGCTGCAGTTTTTCCTTCCTCCACGTTTTCCTGTGAAACTCTCAGAAGCTCTGGAGACTCCAGCCAAACAAGTCGGCATCGTTTCCTTGTTTTGTGCCGCAGTCGGGAGGCTGCGCCGCAGTCGGCAGGCTGCGCCGCAGTCGGGAGGCTGCGCCGCAGTCGGGAGGCTGCGCCGCAGTCGGCAGGCTGCGCCGCAGTCGGCAGGCTGCGCCGCAGTCGGCAGGCTGCGCTCCGTTCCTCCTCCAGCTGGACTCGCTCTCTCTGGTTGTTGAGCCGATGGGACGTTCAGGAACAGTTGGTAAAACCGGTTTTGATGAATTTACAGCTCACGTAGATTCATCAGGGACTCGCTGATCGGCTCAGTCTGGCTCCAAACAGAACCGCCATCAGCCTTAAGCAGCCTCAGTGGATCAGAACCTCCAGGGGAACGGCCCGGACCGGACTGACCTGCAAGTTCCTGTAAGCTCAGCTCTAGTCCGGAGATGCAGACTAGGAACCTTCAGTCATGTTTCAAACAGAAACACACATATCGTGCCTTTTCCCGGAAATCTTGGCCATTATTTTCAGCTTTTCTGGTTCCAGAACGAACCAGAAAAGCTCTAAAATACGATCCTTATTCTGAAAGTGACCTGTAAGTTCTGGAACAAACCCAACAGAACCTCAGAGGGAAACCGGGTCAGGAACAGAACCCAGGTTTGGAGCGGCAAGTGCAGCAGCCAAAACTCAGCCGAGGCTGCAGGGTAAAAGACTGTAACGGACCGGGACTCTCACCGTGGAGGGCAGGTCGCAGCAGCGGTCCCGGCTGGTCCAGCCCAGGCTGCAGACGATGTCAAACATCTGGAGCTGGAACTGAGGACGGAACAGCACAACATGATGTTGGACACGGTTCTGATCCGTAAACAGGAAAAGCAGCAGCAGGTCTGGATCCAGTTACTGCAGCCTGCGATCCAGACACATTATTATCTCTGATTTCACATCATTATGACTTATTTCACATTAGCCTTCAGGTCACGTCATCCTGCCTGTATTGGTGATAATCCGTCTGTCTCTGGTCTGACATTTTGTCGTATGTGTCCAGACAGTTTGGGGATGAAATGGTTTCACCTGGCTGGATCCAGGGTTCCTGGTGGTGGTTCTGGGGCCGCTGACTCACCGTAGCAGACTGGCCCTTGGACCCGATGGACTTGGCCATCTTGCCTAGAACCTGGTACCCGTCTCTGGACACGTTGCCGGCCGCCTTTGTCTTCTTCTCCTCCACTTCCTGGCAGTCGACCTTCAGCTTGACGCTGCTGGAGGAAACCAGGATGTGGAGCTGAGGGAGGAGAACACGGGTCAGTGGGCCTTCTGGGCCCGGTTCTGGTTCTGGTTCACATGTCAGAGTAAAACATCTCCATCTCTGTGAGAACATCTAATGGTTCGAACCCCCAGAAATCATAACCGGGCCAGAGCTCCAGAACCTGAGCCCTGGTCTTCACACAGATAGGATCACACTGACAGCGTCTCGCTCGGACTGATTTACAGGAAACATGAATCAAGGTTTCGTGGAAAACCCCGACTGGACCTCGAACCAGAACAAAGGAGGAGCCGAGTCCAGGACTTTGATCTGAGATCAGAAAAACCTTCAGGTGCCGCGTAGAACCAGAGGACAACCGGACCGGGTCGCCTCCTCTCCAGAACCGCTGCTGGGTTTACTGGACCCTTTTCACAGGCGCCGCCGCTGGAATCCCAAACATCCTGACGGTTATTTACTGCTCACTTCCTGCAGCACAGCGGCAGCAGGAAGTGGAGCCAGAGGCCAGGAAGTGGAGCCAGAGGCCAGGAAGTGGAGCCAGAGGCCAGGAAGAGGAGCCAAAGGGCAGGAAGTGGAGCCAGAGGCCAGGAAGTGGAGCCAAAGGGCAGGAAGTGGAGCCTGGCCAATTCCTTGATATCAAAACCAAGATATTAAGGAATCTGGTATGGCAGCAGAAAGTGGCTGACTGACCATCGTCATGAGTCAGACATGAAGCGTTTAGCAGCAACTCGCACATCTAACTAGGGCTGAAACGACTCCTGGAGCGATTCAGTTCCTCGATTATTAAACTTCCTGGAGGAAAACTGATCCGCCTCGAAGCCTCGTTATATTATGTGTTAATAAGCATCTTAAAATGGCGGCAGCGACGCCTGGAGTCCGGCGGGATTATTGATACAGATAAACGGACAGACTGAACACGGCGGCGGCTTTAGATGGCAGCTTTACTGGAAATACCGGAAAATACATTTCATATCATCACAAATGG
>CAEGAE010005457.1:0-51397 GCA_903067095.1 Girardinus metallicus | reverse complement strand
ACTATAGTGTAAAGCGCTTTGAGTGGTCAGAAATGATCGGAAAAAGCGCTATATAAGTTCAGTCCATTTACCATTTAACAAATGAAAATATCTACCAAGAAGTAACTTATTTTAATGTGAATTTAAAAAGAAACGAGCTAAAGGAGATACATCACACGCAGTGCGATAAATTCCAAGTATTTATTTCTGGTAATCTTGAGGGCTTACTGCTGATGAAACTCAGCACTCAGTCATCTAGCATTACATACATCCAGCAATTAAAAATTATTTTTTTTAGTTAGCTGTAAGCCAAAATCATAAATGGTAATAAATTTGTATATTTACAGTATTTACTTTTTAATTTAATTACTGAGATAAAGTAACATTTTGATGATGTCCTATTTATATGTATATTCTGTATTTGCGGATTGATCCAAAAGCAACTAAATATGGCTAAGTCTGGCTTTTAGTATTTAATTTATGGACCCTCAAGATATAAATCAAGACATATTAATCAATAATGCATTGTTATTTATAATCTTATTTCGCACTGTTTGAAATCAAACACACTGACACACATTTACCAGCCTGCTGCCAGACCTATACTCCCTCTGTGTTTCCTCTATCACCTGAAAATTTTATTTTTTGTTGTTTTAAAATAGCAGACAACAAAGATCACCACACTCACCTTTAGTCACTTTTACCTTATGTTTGCACTTCAGGGAAGCAGACCTAAAACTGTTTGCTTTTTTTTTTTTTTTTGCTTTTTTAGCTCCACTAACGAGGTAAAGAATCTGCTCCAGTCGATGCCCCGGACCAGCGAGCCCAGAGAGGTTCTGTTCGAGGACCGGACCCGCGCCCACGCTGACCACATCGGCCAGGGCTTCGAGCGTCAGACCACGGCGGCCGTGGGAGTGCTGAAGGCTGTCTGCGCTGTAGAAAGGTAGAGGGGGGAAAAAAAATACACCTTTAATGGCTGTTTGCCCGGAGGCGACACACGCTCAATGTTTACACAACTCACTCCATGACAGATAGAGTGTAATCGCTCAGTTTTCCTCCACCTTCCCTCTCTGCCTTATTTTCAGGTCGGAGCCGCCTCGTGTAACCAAAGACGTTGTTTGTTTCCATGCTGGGGATTTCCCTTACGTCGTTGAGAGGCTGCAGTTGGACTTGTACGAACCGCCGCTGTCTCAGGTGTTCATTTACACACAACCGCAAATGAATAACCACACATGGCACAGCAGCGTCTCCAGATAGACACAGAATGTACCCCCTTGCAGTGTTAATGATACACAACTCAAACAGAGGATCAATGCTGCCATCTGGTGGAAAAAGTGTTCTCGTCTCGTACCATGAGGAGACTTTCACATTGGTCAGTGGTTTAAAAAAAAAAGACTGAATGAGATGGAAAGTTGATATCAGACACAACCAGATGGCTGTTACTTTGATTTGTGGCTTTCCAGACGCGTCGTATTTTTCCAAAAAGGCTCACTAAACTTCAATGACTTGTGCAGAAAAAGGCAACAAAACAAACAAACCTTCAAAAATCAAAAGGCTTCAGAAACCATTACAAAAAACATGAGAGTTCCGGAAAAGCAACTCATCTTCAAACAAAATGCAAATCATTTGTTTCAGTTTTGTTGAAATGCATCTTTGGTTTTATACCTTATTATAAAACCAAACGGGTTGCCCTCTTACAGTTTTATTTTGTTCTTGCTTTATTGTCACATTTCAATGTTTCAGATCATTCAACTCATTTTAATACCAAAATATAATCTACTGAATACAAAAAGCTGTTTTTAAATGATAATTTCTTAGTTTGACTGAAAAAAGCTATCCAAACCAACTTGGCTGTATGTGTAAATAAAACCTCGTTAAATCATAATTGGACTGATTTACCACATGTAAACACAAATGCTTGATTACTGCTTGATGATTAGAAGCAAGAAATAGCCTAAATTATTCCTGGAGAGGATAAAACAAAAACTAATCCAGGAGGTTACGAAAAAGGCCAGAGTAACATGTAAGGAACGTCATGTTTTGCTAGCCTCAGTTAAGGTCAGAGTTCAAGATGCAACAATAACAAATAGAGACTGGCTAAAACTGAAACATTTATTACAAAAAGCTGATGATTAAATTACATTTTACTCCTCTTTTTGCATTGAGTGATTTTGTGTCTATTTCGACTGCAAATCTTTAACGTCCTGTGTCTGACCATCCTCTTCGTCCTCTGCGCAGTGCGTTCAGTGGGTGGACGATGCCAAACTGAACCAGCTTCGGCGGGAGGGCATCCGCTACGCCCGCATCCAGCTTTGCCACAACGACATCTACTTCATCCCCCGCAACGTGGTCCACCAGTTCAAGACGGTGTCGGCCGTCTGCAGCCTGGCGTGGCACATACGCCTGCAGCAGTACCACCAGGAGGAGGAAGAAGAGGAGGAGAAGGCTGCGGTGAAGGAGGAGCAGACAATGATTCTGGCTGAGGAGCAGGGTGGAGAGAAGAAGGAGAGGATAAAGGAGGAAGAGGAGGAGGTGGCTGTGGCAGGAAAACGGACGTTGCTCACTGACAAAAAGGAAGAAGGCGATGATCGTCTTCTGTCGTCTCAACCCTCGGATGATATCTCAGATGCCAGCAGAGTCGCAGAGGAGGCGACACGAAGGAAAGATGAACCTCACCAGGTTTCTCCTCCTGAAAAGGTGAAGACAGAAGCTCCAACTTCTCCTCCCTGTAAGAATAAGTCACCTTCTTCTCTTCATCTTCCTCCCCCTGCTTCTCCTCATAAGGATGTGAAATCCAAAGCCTCAGCTAAACCTCACCTCCACAGCCACCCTGACAGCAGGACGACATCTTCCTCCTTGCCTCAGAAACCCTCCGGTTGCTCCAAGTCTTCCGCCCACGCGTCGTCCTCGCCTCCGGCGGGAGCCGCCTTCACTTCCTCGCACACTGTGTCTTCTACCTCCCCGTCTCCGTCGGCTTCCTCTTCCTCTCTGACGAGTCCCACGTCTGCAGCAGAGGCTCTCGTGAAAACTCTTCCTCCTTCCAGTGTTTCCTCTTCCCTCCAGCTGCCTTCGTCTTCCCATACGGAGCAACTTGACGATTCCGGCACGAAGGACTTCGGCCGGACGCCAACGCTGTCCGACTTGAGGACATCGCCGCAGGGGAGACTCGTGGCAGACGTACAGACTCGCTCCGCCCCGGCCGAGCGTTGGACCCGCCCGGCGGTGGACACACGGACACAAACCGCCTCCGATTCGGAGACAAGGACTCGCGTCTCGGATCCCGACTCCAGGACTTGTGTTGATGTGCAGCAGCATCTGGCACCAGACGTGACACGGCGAGGGGTGTACATGCAGCAGTACACCGCCCAGCACCTCCCGCAGATGCTCCCCCCTCCTTTTCCCCCACTGCTCCCCCCCCACTCCCACCTTCAGCCTCACGTCCTCCCCCAGACGCCCGTCTCCAGTCCCCATGAGCAGCGCCCTCTGAACTCCTTCCTCAGTCAGGCGGCGCCGCCCCATTCGGTTCACCTGGGCCACCTGCACCCCCCCCACCCGCCCAGCCTCACCACACAGTCTCAGCCTTACTTCATGGGCCCTCCCTCCTCCTCCCCCTCTCAGGCTAACACCCCCCTCACCAGCTCCCAGTCTCTCTCGCCTCATTTCTCCTACCACCACCAATTTGCCAAACCCTTCTTCCCCCCTCAGCACCCCGGCTTCCCCTCTCACCCCTTCCTCCCTCATCAGTCCTTCCTCCCGCAGCCGCCCGCTTCTTACCCACTGCAGCCACAGTACCAAACCTCAGCACCGGTGCAGCCCCAGTTGTACGGTGACTGCTTCACCGTACAACCGCAGTCGTTTACCTCTCCTCACCCCCCGCCTCCCCCGTCCTCCACGCCGCCTCCACCCCCTCCACCTTTCCCGCCTCCTCCCCCCATGCCTCAGCCCTCCCCTTCCATCTTCCCCCCTCCCCCTGAGGCATGACGACGAGCAGAAACAGATTTTATAGGAGTGTTTGTACATACCGATGGTAAATTTAAATAACTGTACATGTAGGAGGCATTGTTTTGGTTGTGCTGTTGTAAAGCTGTAAAAAGGAAGTGAGGTGGGAGGAAGTAAAGTTTTTTTTGTTTGTTTTTTTTTTGTTATTGAGCAGAGTGGGACTAAAGCACGGTGCCTTTCATAAGAATTTATACCCCCAACTTTTGTCACCGTACAACCGTAAACTTCAGTGCATTTTATCAGGATTTTATAGGACGGATCAGCAGGAAGACGTTTGTAATCTTGAAATGGAAGAAAAATGCTACACAATTGTAAAACTTTTTAAGGCCACCTATTGCTGCAATTACAGCTGGAAGGCTTTTGGAGTTTGTTTATGAAGAAAAGTATTCCCACATCATGTTGCTGCCTCCACCGTGTTCTGCAGTGGGGGACGAGGAGTTCATCCCTCTCATTTTGTTTGGTAGTTTTGTTCTAATGCGGGAGTCTGCAACTTTTACCGTCCAAAGAGCCATTTTTGCCCTCAGTCCACCTAAATAAAACAGATCTAGATTTACAAATATGACCTTACCTTTTGAACAATGATATCTTACAATTTTTGATAATTACCCACTGTACGTATTTTTTTTTAAAGAGAAACCATTTTACTCCTATTTCACAAAGGAAAACAAAACTTATTTTCAAAAATATCATGGCTACATTTTCTTGTAATGGATGTTAATATTTGCATAGTTTCCGGCCTGCAAATAAGAAAAATAGATTTAGATAAAAATGACTGGTACTTTAATTACATTCTGTTGTGGAAATGAAATACAATTTACAAGGCATATACATTTCTCCAGAAATTATTTGCAATTACAAAATAAACAAAACTGATGGGAAAAAAAAAAAAAAGACAAATTTTTGCAGGCTAAAACTTGCATTTCTCCTTTTTAATAATTTTTAGTCAAAGTTTCTAAGAGCCATTGTGGAAACTCCAAAGAGCCAGTCGTGGCTTCGGAGCTAATGGTTGCAGACAAAACCCTTTAAGAACACACATTTTCTTCCCATTTCGCAATCATGCACTACTTTGTGTTTAAAAAGAATCTTTAAAATCACATTAGAACGCCAATGAAACACATTACAATCCTCATGAAAGGCATCGTTGAAGCCCGCACCGCCGCACTAAACTGGCTCAGATTTTACTGAGGCTTGAAGTAAAAAAACTGTTTTACATTTCATTTCATTTGCTGGAAGCTGTTGCTTTTAGAAGTGTAAGGGCGCACCTGTCTTTAACCCCGAATGATGCAAAGTCATGGTTCAAATGAGGCCCCTGGTGTGCAGGTGTGTTGTCCGGTTCTGTTCTCATCCTTTCGGAGCTAACAGAACCCACCGTCAGACATAGGAAGAAAACTTATTTATTTAAAAGAGCTTTTTAAACTGTTTTTTAATGAAACTTGCAGCTAATGCTTCCATTTTCGGGGGGTTTATTTAATTCAGTTGTGTATTGATACGACACTGCATCATTTCGTCCTCTGTATTTATCAGTACAAGTCGACACAGATACTGGCTGGACTTTTCCACCGTGTTGTGTTTGGAGCAATAACCTGCTAAATATCAAACAGAAACCTGTGTCTGTCTTTTTACTCATGTTTTTAAGTGGACAATGGAACATAATAATGAGGAGTGCAATTAATAGAAGTTTCTGAACTTTTCAAGTGTTTCATTGGCTAAAAAAAAGGAATGTTATCCACTCAACTGGAGGCTCTGTGTGAATTGTAAGACCGTTTGCCTTCGGTGGCAGAGTGCTAATGTCATTTTTAATGTCTTCTGGCTGTTTAGATGAGTTTTGGTTGAGAAGCTGGTTCAACCGCAGCCAAGACGGTCTCAGGAAAACACTTCCGTCTACAAAAAAAAAAAAACCCGCTCGCTTTAAGGGTTTCACTGCTAGGTTTCTGGTTTCATGCAGTCTATTCTTAAACGTTTTGACTGAGGTTTCTGCAGATATGCTGCTCCTGTTGAACATTTAAACTTCTGGATACTAGAAAACTGAATTCAAAGAGCAATACAAAGACGTGAGAGGTCAAACCTAGGCACGGGCCGGTTAACAGAGTATAACCGAGGATTAAACGGCTGCATTAAAATTCACCATTATTGTGCTTTTATGGTTTAAGTCATTTCTTTTCTGGCTGTATGGAACACAGAGTTATACACTGCTTCCCCTCCCTCACCTGTTGCTGCACACTGCCTCTGTTACAAGGCATATACATTTCTCCGTAATTTATTTGCAATTACAAAATAAACAAAACTGATGAAAAAAAAAAAAGACAAATTTTTGCAGGTTTGATTTTTCTGTCTAGGTGTTAAAGTAATAAATGCCAACATTACATAAAGATTTGATTTTAACTGTAATAATCAACATGATGTTTTTGCGGCAGTAGGAATAATTGTTGCCGGCCCATGCCAGGTGAACAGTTCCCATATGTGCAACACTTACTTACTAAACACATTTATTTCCTTCTGCTTGCAAACGGATATTTCTGATGAAGTGTTGGCTGTTTATGAATTAATGGATATTTCAGGTTCTTCCCAGACTGAAATGTAAAATGTATTCAGTCCTTTTTTTCTGGGTTTTTTTTTTTTTTTGGATACTTTAACAGAACTGTCTGGAGCTCATCCCCAAAGCATTATTTATCGGTCTAGTTTTGCCACAGTGTTCAGATTTTTATTTATCAGCCAGAGACTGAAGGGACTTGTGTGCGGCCCACATCTGCGGAAGTTTAACAATGACAGCAACTTCTTTTTTTGTCACCAGTGTCTTTTCTTAAATTATTTTCATTGTCTATATTAGAGTACAGCCCACTTGCTAATGTAGCCCTCAACATTTCCCCAGTGCCTGTCCTTAACTGTGAGCTCCTTAGTGGTCCACAGGCGCTCAGTGCAGGGAGTTTCTTCCTTTTGAGTCGCAGTTGAAGTTCTCTCTGAAGTACGAGAGCACCGCCTTAAATTGGGTTCCCACATCCGCTGAAAAGCCTCTAAATATCTATGTTTCAAATAAGGAAGACTTAGAAGGACGCCACCCTCAAAGAAGGGTTTGAATTGTTCTTAAGTCTCACCACAAGCCTGCGAAATCCAGATAAATGTAAGAATGACGCCTTATCTTTTTTTTTTTCTTTCTTTCCTGCCTCAACGACCCAATTTGAGCGACCTTACTCTGTGCGTCACTGGGGAGATAAAGGCGATAACGAAGCACGATCAACAGTCGTGAGGCGCTCTGCAGCTCGTTTTGTGCTTTTTGGGTTTAAATGTTACAGAAACATGACAGGATCTTTTTTTTTTTTTTTTTTTTTGTACAATTGTAACAAAACCTCTGGTTGAAAACATGTGTCCTCAGGGACTAGCATTGTTTTCACAGGATTTATTTATATCGATTGTTTTTTGTTTTTTTTTCATTTTAGTTATTTCAACTGTCAGCACTGTAGTGTACATAAGAGGTTTTGTAAAGAGGGAAAAAAAACTTGTAGTGTGGTTTCTACTTTAAATATGAACCTAGCTAATAAAAGGTTCAGAGTATGAAAACTGTTTGTACGTTTCTGTCCTCTCGTTTGAAATCTTCATTTGTCATCATAAGACCATTTTCCAAAAAAAAGAAAGAAAGATCAAATTCTTATCCAATTAAATCCTATTTCAGTTCAAATCATTACAAAATGATGCATTTAGTCTGACTACAGGAGCAAAGTAATCAGAGTAAATTACATATTTATCTTCCTGGGCTTGCACACCCAGACAAAATGCTGGACTTAGCTATATGCTAATGGCACAGACCTGCCAGCTTCACTAGAATGTGATTTTAAAAAAAAGAAGCTTAATGCAAAAGACCTACTGATAGCAGAAGACCTTGAACACATCACAGTTCTCTGTTAACCAGATTATGTTAATAAAAACAAAGTTCACATGAAACTTCATGAAGCTTACAAAATATTATCACACAAACCAGCTGGTATCAGTTCAATGAACAGTGAATGACTAATATGAGCTTAGAACACGTGATCACAAATAGTCCAGTTCTAAGAGAAACAACATTTTTAGGAGAGACAAAATTAAATCCTCGATAACTGAACTAGACATAGAAATAAAAACAAAAGAACTGAAAATTAATGGCAGCAGCAGTTCATATTTGTGTTACAGATTCATGAATAGAAGCTATATAACAAGCAACTTATCATTTTAGAGAAAATAATGTTAACAAATACAAACAGATTTTTATTTTATTTTAATGCATGTCTGCTTTGTAGTTATTTTTCTCCTTCTCTGTGTGTTTTGTTTACCTGCCTGTATGTTCTTTACAGCTGTTATGCAACCGCCTGCAGTCTGCATCACGAAGACCACGACTGTGATTCAGACACACACACACACGCACACACACACACGCGCGCCCTCTAATGCTGTGGCTACATAATTAAGTGCTGGTTTGCTTAGGCTCAAATTCACCTCAAAACTAAATTTTCTCCCTACTTCTCAGATTCCTGCTGAGAATCATTTCCTGCTGCTGATATTATCCTTCTGTCGAGTTATTAATTAAGTGTTGTGAAACATTGGACAAACTTTTACATGTGCAGTGTGCTGGCTGCACGTCAGAAGAGCTGAAGTTTCCTTTAAAGGGCAGCCACTCTTCTGGCGGTGTGCCTCCTCCTCCTCAGGCTATTTCAGATTGTCTTGTTTAGGTTTCCCTCAGCAGCTTTATTATCTCCTAATAACTGAGCCTCCTACGTTTGTAAATTCTTCAGTATGAATATGAACTGTAACAAAAAAAACAAAACACCCAGTGTAATAGAAATTAGTCATTTATTAATTACATCACATGCATACAGTCTTAAACAGTGTTGTTTTCTTCTTCTTTTTTTTAAATAAAGTGCAAAAAAAAAATAATAATTCATACTGGAAAAAAAAGTGTTTGGAGCAATTGTTGGCACAAAATAAACATTAGTGGTACAAGAATGAATTCGGCTGAGATCCAATCCACAAATAAACTGCTGGCAGAAAGGGTTCAATTTGGATTTACTCTGCATGCAAAGAGAGTTTGAGACATATTACGACTTAAAGAGTAGAAAAAGGAGCTTGTAGAAATCCAGGATCAGCCAGAGGATAAATGGCAGGATGGTGAGAGCTAGCGGCTAAGCTAACTCCCAATTTGCCAGCTGAGGAATGAAAGAAGTGTGGAGGAATGCAGCCAAAGCAAATGTAACTCAAGTATAACAATTACAAAGTAAACAATTTAAATACTAAAGAAAAACAATACTAAACATGAGAATTTTTTTGTTTGTTTGTTTTTAATTTTCTTCAGTGTTGGCTTCACAGTAGATTAACAAACTGCTGCTCTTCAATAAAGAATTGAAGCTCTGGGGATTGATCGGCCAACTAGCAGCTTCTTTTAGACAATTTCAGCTTCATCACCGGGCTGTTCTCTTCCTCAGAAAGCGTGTTGAGACGACACTGCTTCAAGCCTCTCTTCTTTCAGGACAAATATTCAGCCCCAGCTCCACCAGTGCTCCCAGCAGCATGGTCCACAGCGGTATGCAGACAAACGTCAGCTTCACGTCGGCCAGCTTCTCCAGCTTGGCGCACAGCGTCAGGCAGAAGCCCAGTTTGAGCAGCATGGCGGTCAAGTACCAGGTGCGTAGGCGCAGGGACGACGAGCCGTTGCGCAGGTCGTACCCGAGTTTGCAGCGCCCCGCCATCTTGACGGCGAGCATGAGGATGAGGATGCCGTCGAAGACCCAGACTGGGAGGAAGATGAGGAACCAGTTCCATTGCACCTGGAATGAGGAAGAGGAGATGATCACGATTAAGGTACTGAATAATTGTGAAATAAAGGGAAAATGAATGAGTACAAATCTGAAAAGTGTTGTGCGCGTTTGTATGCAGGCTCCTTTACTCTAATGCCCTAAAATAAAATCCAGTCCAAACACATAAAACTATTGTGTTAATAGTGAATATTTAGTCTCAATAGAAAAAGGTAAAGGTTTGCAGTCCAGCTGGCCAACTTTAAACATAAGACCAGAAGTACAATGATGGATCGGGTCTAGAACAAAGAATATTAATGCTAGAATGGTCTAGTCAAAGTCTAGATCTGAGTCCGTCTGAAAGTCTACGCTACTGCAACCATTTCAGTCTCTAGCTGTGAATGTAGCTGTAATTCTACCAGGCGGTATTGTCTCAGAGGAAATGAATACAAATGCACCCCACAATTATCAGTTTGTAAAATTAAAACAATAAAATAGTTCGATCACAAAGAGAGGTCAGAATACCTTCCCATCCAGTTTGAGCACCAGCATGACGAGGAACACCAGGGTAAAGACCCAGGTCAACAACACCCTCTGGGCCAGAGACATCTCACTATGCGGACACGCATCAGAGGAGAAAATAAATCCATGGCAAACACGCAAAAAGCTACTGTTTTACCAATGACGACAATCGCTTATTACTTGTAATAGAACTGTATGAAGCTAAGAAGAACAGTGGCTCAAGCCTTTACCATAATAAGCCTGTCAGTTACAGTCTTGCTGGTAAAATATATACATATGATATAGTACAAACTGAATCTATATGTATTCAATTAAAGCTTTCCATTCATTGTAAGCAACGGGTTGCTCTCTGCTAGCTCAAATAGCATTGTGCTAATCGACTAGTTGACTTACATTAGTGTATTCCCAACTCTATGCCAAGCATCCTCTTGTCTCTCTCTGCATCTAAAACATAGATAATCACAATAATGTCACTGCCTATCAGTTACATTATTAAGATTATTATAGTCCACAGCTATAATGACCACAGTCCCGTTATCTTCGGGTTTGTCCCGCCCCTACAAGAATACGATTGGGTTGTTTTTTTTTTTTTCCTTCTTTACGTTGGTCGTACGTTCCATAGACATAAAAGAGTAGAAGTTGAACGGCGTACGTCAACGTCACCGCCATGTTTTGAGTTACATTTTCGTTGGAAGCAAGTAGGTTTGGTTGATATTATAGCTACAAATAAAGTAAATGTGGTGCTTTGGTACATTTGAAAACATTGTTGTACCTTCACTCCTAAATATTTTTTGACAAAACAAAATGGCTGAACTTAATACAGTTAAAACTAGGTTAGTTAAATGTAGTTCTTTGGTATATTTTTCATTTTTATTTTAATGGTCATCATTAGTTCTAAAATGAGAAAAATGTCTGCATTTATAATTGATCCATTGTTTATTTTTTACATGTAAATTTAAATGTTTCTTTTATACTAAAACCCCGGTCTCAAAGCGAAGTTAAACAGCTGTGCCAGGCACAATATGTCGAACGCCCCGACGGTAGCCGTTTTTTCTTGCATATCTAGTACACGTGTAGCCATTTTGGCGTCAAACCGTAAAGGTTTTGTAGAGGCGCGCAGTCTGTGGTTAGGTTAGATGTCCACTAGAGGGCGGTAGTGTTTTTTTCACTGCTTTATATGTTTATAGTTGTATCCAATTTTTCGCACAACTATTGAAAACAAAAACAGCGGGATTTGTACTTTTCATTTAAATATTGTTTAGAATCAATTTATACAATTCGTTGTATAAATTGGTTGTCGAGTTTAAGTTGATCAAAATGTAACTTCACGTCCTCACGAAGCTTTACGGTAATATGCTCCAAGTAGTATTTTGACACTGAGCGTTAGAAAGGGAAAAGCTAGCGTTTCAAACATCACCGAGCAGGACTCTGGGCATCTCCTCCAGACAATGGGAAAAGCTCGCTAACTCTTTGCGCCACAGTTCACCTTCAGATAGCACAGGTATTGCTTTGACGGAGTGGACCTGGAGCAACTGCGGCGTGAAAAGGAGGTAAGACGGAGCTGGTGCTCGTTCAGAGATATTATTAAGTACAGCTGTGCGGGCTCTTTGTGGCTGCCGCCGGTGGCTTAGCTAACTGTGTAGCTTGGCTTGAGCTAAAGCAGCCAAGAAGACTGGTGGAAAACTGTTTCTGCGCCCCAATACATGGTAATTAGCTTTTTAAAAAATAGCTGCTTCACATGCCGTTACTGCACCACAAAGGTTACGATCTTTTGTTTCACTGAAAAACGCAGTGACATTACCTTCCCCCTCCTCCTGCACTGAAATCACCCCACTAACCCTTTAAGCTAAACGTTTAAATTCGGCTGTATCTACAGTGAGCAAACATTAAAGGGTTAATGCGGAACTAATCCAATTTTAATACAAAAACACTAGCGGTGTGGCTCATCTGTGGTTGCTGGTTATGTTTATTTTCAACATGGTGCAGGAGATGGACGCCTCGCTGGGTTTAAATATTTCTTGCTCACTCGACTGTAGTTGCTCTCAGTAAACTCAGCAATGTTAACAGACCAGTTTTCCCCTGGACGGAGGGGCCAGCATCCTTTTTAAGATACAGTTTTGCCATTGCACCAACAATACAGAAGGCTTTATACACATTATGCATGATACAAAATTACGAACCTTTACGAAGGAAAGAAGACTTTATGTAGAATTAGGCAGTGCTGCATCACACAGGTAGCAAGTCAAGTTCAAACATCAGAATAGAGGATTTAAGTGACTTTGAACTTGGCTGGGTTGTATTTCAGAAATGTCTGATCTGCAGGGATTTTCTGCTTAATCATCCCTCCTTGTTTGAAGGGGAGGGTTTGAAAGAGAAAATGTCTTATGGGCAGCAGTTGTGCGGAAAGGCCTGACGGGTTCGAGATCATAGAAAGGCAGCAACAGCTCGGTAACTTAGGGATCCGGTGCAGAAAAGCATTTAGGAACACAAAACTCATTGAATCTCAGAGCAGATGGATTATAAACAGCATCAGGTATCAATCCTGTCAGCTAAAAACTGCAGTCTGCTGAGTCTAAACTTCACTTGTAATGTTCAGATGATGGGCTAAGATTTTGACTTTAACGGTGTGAAAGCATAGATGCATCCTGCGTTTTGCATCCAATTTTCTAAACATGTTAAATTATTGTCAAAGCTGTAGAAATGATTGGTTTTTCTGTTTTTATTGAAGCTTTTAGTTTGCTATAAGTATTTATGTGATACAAGTTAAGCCATTTTATTTGCACTTAACATGAAAACCTTGGACCAACCAATTGGACCAATTTGGTATTGTTGAGGCGTATAATTGCATACAAGATGTAACTGCTGTAGTGAAGTACAGTTCCTGATAACGGGTAACTTTAATCTGATCAGTATTTTGGGTGTTGGTGTCTCTGCTACTGGATCAAACTGTAACCTGAAGATGCAAATAAGCTTTTTTTTTTTTTTTTTTTCCCCAAGGTAAACAAATTCTCCATTAGTTGGGCAAAGCCAGCATGACAATTGGCACAAAAATGGATTGGTGGGTAAAGATGTATGGAGAATAGATCAAACTCAACCCCAATTGAAGTCACTGAAACACATTTGAATTGTTTGAGCCGATTGCTGCCCCAATTGGGTAGATTGGAGTATTAACTACCAAAATAGAGCATGTGATGCTATTAATGCATTACCCAGTATTTAAGGGCTAATACAAAAATCTATTCGGAGTCTGTTAGGGAGTAGTTAAGTTCCTAAATATGTACATCTGTATTAAAGACTGTGTCTCCATCCTAAGTGAACAATGAGCCCAGTTTGAGAATAGGAAGCTCTGATGTTATCTACACTGGGGAATTTTTCTCCTTCGAACGGTGCGTATGAGACAGAGAGTATCTTATCAGAAAGAGTGCAAGTCAGCAGAAATGTCTCCACCACCAGATCCATAGAAGCACAAAAACACAAAGGTGAAGCTTAGGCCTGTGTTTACAGACATGACTGGGAAAAAAAGTATTTAGTGTTGTATTATACTTAAAACATTTCAGATCATCAAGCAAATTTTAACACTAACCAAGGTCAAGATAGCCAAAGTAAATACAAAATGCAGTTTTTAAATTAGAATGTCACTTGTTGAAGGGAGAGGCTCTGGTCCTGTTTCATCGAACCACAGATTACCAGGGTTGTTCTTCTTTTTGTGGCTGAATTTCACAAGCAGTAGTGGGCTGAAATATCCTAAAATGTAACTACTTTGTAACTAAACATTATTACAATAATATTGTCATTTTGAAACCATTTTCAAGTAATATATTTCAAGTTGACCCTCTCAAAGACTAACGAACTGTAACTTTGTAGAGAACACTCCACACTGGAATTGGAGGTTTTCTTTTTTAAATATCCAAAATAAAATACAACCACAACAAACAATACATAAGAGGAAATAAAAACCACATACAACCGAAATCTTTAAAAAAAAAATGATTACGAAGTCTCTGTTAACAAAATTGCCCTTCAAAGAATATTCATAAGAATGGAAATGATCAAGCTAATTGTTCATTGAATAATTGCTTATTTCGACATGTGTGCGTGACCTTTAAAGAAGCTTGTACATGTGCAAAACCTCCACAATGTGGCTGTATTATAACAACTAAATAGAAACAAAAATTACTCAAAAACTTGGAGTTGTTTCCCCCAATTATGGCACAACCAGTGATGTGGGCAACACTCGTTTGTCAAATCTTTCCATATTGGAGGCATATTTGCCATCATTTCATTAGTCTATGTGTCAGAAATAAAAGTATTGCGTATTTACAGTTTGTCAAATAAATGTGAACGTGCAGAGCAGATTACACTTTGTTTTTAAAACCTTTGACTGCTATAGAAATGAATAGCTGCAGGATGATGCAGCACTTTCATTTGGACTGTGGTCTAGAATGTAGTTTGTCTCAATTGGTTTAGACATTATTGGAACTGGTGTGTGACATCTACTACCACTAGTTTGCACACCGTTCAACAGTAACTTAAAGGACTGACTGACATGTTTTTAGAGTAAAATGCTTGGCTTCCATTCCTGTATACTGACAAAGGGATGTCTTATCTCCCTTGATAAGACAAGGCAGCTGCTTAGCTGCTGTTCAATCCCAACTTTTTGCTTTTTAATCAACAGTATGTTTATTACATGGGTGTTTCCATTTGCTAAATCAATGTTAACAAAAAACTTGTTTTTCACTTTTTGACATATGAAAGATAAGTTATCTCATTTGAGACACTCACATTTTACCTACTAGTGCGATTATCAGCATAGCTGTGTAGCACTGTCCATGGTGCAGACGTCAGACAGTGCATTTTAGTGAAGCAGGAAACATGTTATCACACCAAATTTCAATGTTAACAGAAACGTCTCCACCACCAAATCTATAGAGGCACTAATGAAGAAAAAAGGTGCAGCTTCTCTCATCATTTTGGGACATCAGTGTGTCATTCACAACTTCAGCTGGAGATTTAATTATTCATCATACTTAGCATCAAGTCCTAAATTTTTTAAATCTAAAATGGCTCTTTTTTGCTCCTAAATATTATTTCTTGTCTTATTAAACAAATATATAAAATATTAATAACATTAGACCAAATTTAACATGAAAATCTTGTTCCAGAAATAATAAAATTAATAGAAACAATTGTTCTCAAGATGATCTGGAGCTTCAGCTGGCAGATTTGACTGTTTTCCCTTTAGAGAGTTTTGTAAGGAGTACTTTTTTGGTAAGATTTTATGAGACTTATGTGATATTTTATATAAAACATGCTCTGTATGCATGTTCTCGGCCTAAAAATGTGATTAATCTGATACAGTGGATCACAGAAATCAAGATTTTTCAGGTTGTGGTACTTTCTGACTCTGTTGCGGAACTTAGCATTGCAAGACCAAACAATAGGCTTCAATCGCTAAGTTTGGGTAAAACACCAGAGGAAAAGTCAATATTTGTCTTCCTACAGAGTTAAAGCTCTGGTCAGGCATGTTCTGTCAAAAATGCAGTTACGTAGACAAGAAGTGAGTCTGCGTCTTTGAGCGGATGTCATTTTATGAGACTGTTGTCCTCAGTACCTGTCTGTCAGCATAGCAGTGCATCAGTTTGTCAAAGGGCTCGTAATCCGTCGGTGCATTAAGGCGTGTTGTTTGACGCAGCTGCCTGATTTAATGTTAGTGCTCATGTGTTGTACTTTAATGTGGACTCTTTGTATCGCCTCTCTCTCACTCGTCTCAGACGATGGTGGTGCGTTTTGTGTCGTTCGCCATGTAACCATACTGCAGCTGATTACATCACCAGCTGCAGTATGGTTACATCACACACAGGACTGCTGTGTCATTTTATGTTTCAGTGGCAACACAGAGGCCTGCAGGGCAATTGTATATTTTACAGAAGCATAAAACATCTGAGTTGTGAGATTTATTGGCCTTGTTGCTCTGATCCACTATGGAGTGGATTCTGATTGGTTGTGTTGCAACCTGAGGAGTCTTGTTTTATTTGCTCTCGTCAGACGTTTCACTCGATGGAAAACACGTCTCCACCAGGACATCTCCAAATCAAGTGTGGTGACTTTAACAAATGGGACACAAATGCAACATTTTCTACTTGGTTTCTTTGACTAGTAAAATTAAATCCAGGGTTTCCCCCCCGTGTATTATAAGCCTGACAGGCCACTGGGCTTTACTTTTACATTGCTTATATATTTAAATCTTTTTAAAATGTTTGCATTTTTTAAGACTTTATAGTTGGTGTTCAGGTATTAATCTTCCAATCTTTCAATAATACATAATTATCAAGTGATATTTTAAAGTTTCCTGTCAGCTTTAAACATTTTTAACTCAAAAACACAACGGGCCGCTGGATGGATGGATGAGTGACTGCCCTAGCATCCAACCACCAGAGTTAGCAAGTTTTCTTGGGGAAACCTTGTAAATTTGATAAAACTGTAATATTAACGTATTTTAAACAAAGCATGAAAGACCCGGGTTGTATTGCTGTTGCAGAAGATGTCAGTGAACATTCACAATAAAACTGGCCTTTGACCGGATTAGTTTTTTTTCAGGTTGACGAGCCCTGATTGGCTGGAAGCTCAAAAATACCAACTATTTGTGCAAAGAGTTGACAGTCTACTCTTCATTGTGGAAGTAGTTACTGAAGGAAGATGTAGGAGACCTAAATTGGCTAAGAAGAAGGCTGAAGAGAGTACAGCACAGTGGCTCAGATTTATCTTTTTCAGCTTTTATGTTATTGAACATTTGGGTTTGGGAATCTTGGCAGCCTTTCTGAAATCTGACTTGGTCACTGGCATCTCTCTGTAGATAATGAAACTGTGGGAAATGAGGGTCAAATTTGCCTTTGCCTTAATCTATAGCTGCTCTCAGATTCAAGTTGGCACTCTGGCTTGGCAACTCCAAAACAATGTTACTTCAAGACGGGAGATGCAATAAAGCAGAGTCCATGCCTTTAATGCTTGGATTCTGGAAAAGTAAATAATCATCACATTTAGCAAATTTTCCTCGAAAGTTTTCTGCTTAGCTCTGTGTTTGAATCTAATTTAGCCGTGAGAGACGTAAATCTGCTAAGTCTGTCACACCCAACGTTATCGCAACGCTAGGATCTAATTACAGATCTGTCAGGATGAAAGACTTTTTCTGCAGCAATCCATAATCCCACAAAGTAAACTCAATATAAGCAGATCAAGTGTAATTTTGAGCTAAGCAGCAAAAGCGACGACTGTGGAGAATAACAGAAACATAAATTTGCTTTCAGGAGCAGGTTCTGGCAATGACATTCCTATTTATATTTCCCTTTCAGGCACGCCCCAAACGCACCACAAATATTTCGAGGCATAGAAAGGCTGCAATGAAAAGGAACTGTGTTCTGATGTTAAATTAAGAGTGTCTACGTCTTCTTTTTATTCCAGTTTTGTATGTTAATGGATAATATTTTAGATTTCACATGGTAAAAATCAAGACTTACTGAACACAACCAAAGTTTATACAATATCTTTGTTTCTACATTCTTTTCTCTCTATAACCAACTATGTCTTCATTTAGGGGTTTGGATATTTGTTAGTCAGATTTAGGGATATTTGCAGCAAAAGTCCTGCTTTTGTGTGGCTCTTTACTGATTAAAGAAAAAATTCATGAATTCATTCATTAACTAAAAGCCATCACATTTGCTGTTTTCCTTTGGGTTAATGTTCATCACACTTTATTTTGAAATGCATTTCAGAGTTAATGTAAGAACAAACAAAGTTCTAACCCAAGATTAAACATTGCATCAAGTCAATGAATCTTGAAGTCGCTTCTTGCATGTTTTGCCCGTACAGTTTATATGAAACTGCGATGATTGAGTAAACAGAGCAGCTGTGGACAGAAGCACCTAAATTTTAGATGAAGATTCAAACTTTTAAATGTCCTTTTTTATTTCTTTTTTTTTTATTATTTTGTCTTGACATCTGAAAAACACCCTGGAGGTGTAATTTGTTTTGTAAGACTGGTATGCAAATTAAGTTCAAATGAGTTGAGCTTGCAAATGTGGAAGCATGTCAAGGATTTAATGGACATAGCCTCTGTTTTCAGTGGACTCGAGAGCGGTGCTAAACCAGTAGGTTTACTGGAGCTCTTCCTGTTGTTGAGGACTTGTGGGGTTTCTCTTGGTAGCAATGAGCTAATAACTACTGCTGCTATAATTTGTTTGGCCTGCAAATAAAAAACAGCCTGTATCTGCTCACATGGTCCTGAAAAGCAGACAAACTTCTGCAAGTAATCAGTGCAAAGCTGTTTTTACCACTGGCTTGGTAAATTCAAACAAGCTAATTTATTCGTTCCTGTATGACGGGGAGACGTTGCATCACTCTGATACTCTCTCTGAGATGAGTCAGTGTTTCTTCACGTGCACCACTTAAGGAACTACATTTGCAGCCTCAGTTTTTCCCAGCTTCAGCGATTTCATTTAAGTCATTTTGGGTGAGTATAACACAGACAGTCAACATAAAAAATAAGGAATTGTAAACTCCTGTTTCAGCCGCTTCAAAATGAGACACTTTAGTTATTGAAAAGCTGAATATTTATTATTCCTATTGATTGGTTTTATAGAGTAACACAAGTAGGACAAGCTGGTTAATTGGTTGGCTTATTTGTTTAGGTTGAGCTCAGCCTAATGTGAATGTCCTCAGGAACCGGTGTCCTGCAAATTCTCTGTGTATCAGCTGTATCAAATAATCAGGACATTAGCAGGACTCTGTAGGACTTTACTGCATACTGAGGTGGGATCACACAGCTGATTCATTCAGGTGTGTTGAACTACAAACTAAAAGGTGCAGGTGACTGGACATTTCTGCCATGCCCAAAATTTAACTTAAGTGTCCTTTCTTTGTGTTTTGTTCTTTCTTTCCTTTTATTGCAAGTACTTTCTTACTGATTTCTGTGTCCTTCATATTGTCTTTTTGTTCGTTCTTCCTTAATCCTTTCTTTTTTGTCTTATTCCTCCTGTCTTTTCTTTCTTGTGTCCTTTCTAACCTTCATTTCCTTCCTTAAAAGCTACCATTCTTCCTTCCTTTCTTGAGTTTTTCCCCTTTTCTTTACTTACCTTTCCTACTTTATTCCTCTCTTGTGACCCTTTCCTTCTTGTTCCCGTCCTTTCTTTTTTCTTTCTTTCTGCCTTCATTTTCTTGTTTTATGCAGTTTTTTTAAAAAAAAGCCCTTTCATTGTATAAATATCAGCTAACAATTCATTATAAATTTTTGTATTTTACATTTTAAAGTGAACATGTAGTATAAATAACTCTGGAATGTTGATCTAAAAAAGTATGATGATTTTTACATGGATAAATTTGTCAGAATTCTGGTTGGAAAAATGTCAAAGCTTTTCATTACATGAACTTGATGGAAGAACTGGAGCTCTGTAATTATTCCCCTTTATATATATATTATTATGTAATCTTGCTTGCAAGGATCAGAAAAGCTTTATGCTAGTATTTACATGTGTACAACAAGATCGTTGCTCCTGTAGGTTACCTCACATACCAAATATGGTCTAAATTTTCTCTGTCTCTTCTGTGCAGATCTTTGGTCGCGAGGACAAACCGTCACTCAGCTACGAGGCCAGACCAGAGGTGAGTCCCGGTTCGTCCACAAACCCTTCAAACTGTTGTTGTTTTTCTGCTGCTGCATGTTTTAGCTGCTTCATCTGTTGCTGTGAGCATGTCAGCCGCCTACATGCACGCATACGTGTACAGAGCCTTTCTGCTTACACATCAACAACACTTCACGAAAACTGATGGAAACAGATGGAGGAATAAGAGAGTGGATTTAGAAAACAAACTTCCTGTTTTGGGAGCGCACATAAGACGCAAACTCAGGGCTCTTATTTTTTCACTTGTCTACAAATGCTGGCCTACAGTCAGCAGCAGCAGCAGCAGAAACCTATTTTTAGGTTTCAGTTCATCTGCGGTTACTTGGTTCCTGCCCAGCAAACTGCAGCAGTCTAGTTTTACATGACCTTTCTGCACAGGTAGCTGCTTTGCATTCTCTCTTGGTTGTGCTATTGTTTACAATTTTTGCAGCTTGGTGAGGCATCCGAATGTCTTGGGGGAAATCAGGGCTGATCACGGGAGGTTGCATTTCTCTAATCCCAATTGTCCTGCTTCGGTGAGTTTATGACTAGCCTGTTTGCAAACATTGGTTATGCCTCGCTGCCATAAAAATCATGTCCCTGTGATGCAGCCACCGGTCGACTTCTTCCCCACTTTTACAAATGTAAAAGTGAATTGTTGGATCATTTGGCGTAAGTTATGGTGGTAGGAGAATCTTCTTTCTCAGTGCAAACCAGGTCTTCATCATCTTGTTACTGACAAACACTCTTTAACCGATTACCAATCCTTTGACCTTTAATCGCCTCCTGGGCTGGAGTCTCGGGTTTCCTGTTGGCAGGCAACATACTAAATCTCTGTAACGCACATGCCTCCACCCAGCAGAGATGGAGGGGAGAAGCTAGTGTTACACACCACGAGATCGCAGATTCCTGAAGGATTTCTCCCCCTGACTTAACGCTGACATCAATTTGTATTTATATCAAGCTGAATTCAAACATATGCCATTTGAATTTCTGCTGTAGCTTTACTTTGACAAAGCTACAGCAGGTTAGTGATGTGGGTTTTGTCCCTTCAAAAGATACACACTGCTAGCAACCTGGCCCTGTAAGCTTATCACTTTGGTGTTGTTGCATTTGCAGAGGTCAAGCTCAAGCCAGCCAAACAAAACACATTTAGAGTCGCAAATGTTAAACAACTTTTTATGAAAAATAATAATGAAAAATATTTGTATCTAAATTTTAAAATATTAGCAGTTTTTTAAAATTATTTTTAAAAAATAATTTTATTGGTTATTAATAACTTTGGTTCTTAATAACCAAAGTTATTAAGAACCATTGTGGAAGGATCAAAGAGCCACTTGTGACTCCATAGCCTCAGGCTGCAGACCTCTGGGATAGAGCAGTCAACAAATATACACACATATGATGGGGCAAGTCTCTGTAAACTTATATTAAACCGCTGAATAGAAATTGAGTTCATTTTAATTTATCACAAGATTGTTTATTGCGACAGCCAGGCTTAGCAGATTATTAGCGTTTCGATTAATTATATAATGACACTTAGTCACCACTTCTGTGGCCACAGTTCGAACGTTTATAAAAGAATGTTGCTCTCCGGAGCTAAGTGATAATATGTCAAAGGTGAAATAACTTAAGTTCCCTCACTACTCAATATTAAGGCAGGTCTGAGACCAACCTGAGGAATAGGAGCATAGACTGTGAGTCAGGCCTCTTCGTCCAACATTAGTGCCTGACCTCATAAAACCTCTCCTGGAAGAACGGTCAGATGTTCCCATAAACACACCTTGAAATATGAAGCATTTCAGTGAGATATGAAGCTGTTACAGAGGTAGGGCAATGCCATTTTGTATTAAGGCAAGAAATAAATTAGAAGTTGTATAAAACAATGTCCTTGAGTGACACATGGCTTTCACACACACACCCATCTTCACCAAAGCGCACTCACCACACCCACTCTCATAGCTCTGAATTAACTACAGTGAATTCATTTTAGTCCTTGATTTGTGGACAATCCCAGTGTTTGAGAGTTCAGCGAGGTGTTTGTGTTTTGTGTGGTATTCATGTGAACGCAAGCAGCCCAGAGGAAAACAACCAGCTCTCCATGGCTTATCTGTTTTTTCATTTTTAGTAATTAGTCAGACTCTAGCTCTGGACACACACCGGCTGCCATGAGCACAATAACCCTCATTTAAACCATGGCCTACTTAGCGCAGACTGTCCGACTTGACTGCTCTCTCTGTAAATAGGTCAGTTCAGACAGACTGCTGGTCAGACAGATTTGGCAAGATTCAAGGCTGCAGGCTGTGTGAACATGTATATGGAAAATCTTCTCTAAGAGCTGTTTTTGGAATTAGTTTTGTTGTGGACAGATCTTTGTTGCATCAATGCCTAAAGCTGAATCATAAATGTAGGATTTTGTTATAAATCACTTCTTGAATTTGTGCGATTTTCCTCTTGTGACCAACTTAGGATAATAAGTGTTTTTGTGTCAGTTCTTTAAGCTGCGTTTCATGATTATCCTAGAGGATAACCCTCATATATTTTGGAAAACAATGTTTTAACAAATATGTTTCTTTGTCACAGGGGTAATTACCCCTCATCACACACTTAGGCTGATGTTTGAAGCTGCATTAGGCAATAATGAGCATCTCTGGGATTGTTTTTGTTTAACAATGTGTGTAGAATCTCAGTGAAGATGAAAATAGGATTTAAAGGCTTTAAATAAAGAGGCTCTCGCTGTTTTTCCTATCGCTGTTTCTGCATGAGGAGGATTTGTGGTCAGAGAGTTGCCAATCTGAGAGTTTGTGTCATACTCCAGTAATGGTGGGGTGTTGCTCCTTTGGGTTTGTTTACATGGACTTTATTGCAACTGTTTCCTGAATACCTCATGGTGATGTGTGTTTTTGGAGGGGTGTTTTTTTGCGATCCTGCTGTTGGACAATATTTTTCGACTTGAAGGTAAATATAATTTACCCTGCAGCCAAACAATAATTAATATAAATAGAAATTTTTCCAACTTTTAAAACCGTTTTACGAAGGTCTCAGCGGTTTATATTTTAAGGATTTAAACTACTCATAGTTCGATTACCACATAATTATAAATTCATAATCAGGAACCGACGTCAGCACCATCATCCTGCTGCATGTGGTGAACATGTACCTGTGTGTCTGCACTTTGTCAGCTGTTAGACTTGACAGCAGGTGGTTTTCATCTTTCCTACATCATCACTTTTCTTCTTCAAACCCCCCAAAAACACTAAGATTGGACTAAATGGAGCTACACACTAAACACCTTTTCTTAAGAGAATCTGCTTCAAAATGTGCGTAGCCATTCTTGAATTACTATCAGTTTGCTAAAAAATAAGCTTTAAAGCAATAAATATTGTATCTAGATGTTTTCCAGGCATTTCTCATCCGTTTTTTATGAATCCAATTAATCAGAAAAGGGAAAACTTTAGATTAGATAAACTGGCTGTTCATTAAAAATTTATCACCGACCTCAATACGCCTGAAAGGTGATTTTGCTTTCAAGTTACTCTTAGGTCCAATTTTGAATACTAAATGGATGATTATTGCTGTTCTCTATTTCTCCAAATTTTAATTATTTCCAACTCTTTACATCCATTTTTATTTAAAGACCTCCACTGATACTGAAACGGCTCCAAATAGTTTCTGATTTGTGCCCTGATTTTACCAAATTATTTCTATAACCATAAACAAAACCACTTTAATGTGCTTAATTATGTATTAATGATGGAAGTTAGGATTTTTAACTCAAATAGTGCTCATAATCTTGTAATTTTTTAATTAATTTAATACTATCAGAGGATTTTGTCATATGTTCTGTTTTGTTCTGTTTGATTGCTGGATGGACCAGTTGATTAAATATCAAATGAAGCCAGAATAACTGTGCAATGGTTTATTTGATTCATATAATCACATTTCCTTTCAGTAGTTTAGGAGTTTATTGAAAATTATGTTAAGTCGTCGCTTGTCAAAATGGCAACCAAATAATTTCTGTCAATTTAGTTCTTGTTTTCCTGCAATACCCCAGTTTTGGGATAATAAATCTCTTTAATTTTGCATCGATTTGCATCAGAATCATGCATGAAAGTAAATGTTAGGAGTGACAGATGAAGGGAGGAAAGATGGCAGTTCTAGCTGTCAGGGAGCGAGAGAGAGAGAGAGAGACTTCCTTCCTGTTTCCAATAATGTCTCTGAGCAACTTACAGCATGCATACATACAGACACTGACACCACCCCTGCAGCTTTTTATGCATGCCTGTGTACAGAAACTTGTAAACTGTTTGCATGGTCAGACTCCTGAGAACATTTCCACGTAGCTAAAACAGAACAGTTTCACCTCTTCCTGCTGTTTAGTTTTAACTTCTCACACATTTCTTACATTGGTTGAGTTTGTTTTCAGTTGTCAGGCGCTCACACTAGCAGGCCTCTGAAGTGGTAACTTTATCGCTGATATAAACGTGGCATGTTGTGTTTTGGTAGTTGGACGATACACTATGCTGGCATCAACTGAGCTGTCTCATTTCTTTGAGCCACAGGCTGCAGATGGTCACCAAGCTGCCTCATGAGATAATCTTAAGGGTTTTTATTTTTAGCCCTTGCACGTGTTGCCGCTTTTGGGCAGTGCCGCCCCTCAAAACAGGCAGCAAAATTGTTTAGTGCTGACAGAGAAGCACTCTGTAAAGTGACTGTGGTGCTGCGCTGACGAGTTTTCACATGCAACGCAGGACGTCTTCACTTGAGTTTGTTGAAACCAAGAGTTCAGCTCTGAGAAAAGAAGCATAAGAGATGCTTTCGTTACTCTACAAACTTTTAATTGGACGGAAACTGGTTTTAAAAATCGTACTAATGGGAGAAGTGGAATAAAAGAACAAATTTAGTTTTGCCTCTTGTCATTAACTACAATAACTTTGAAAATAACATGAATTATCTTTAACTTAAAGAGAAAACATTCCCTTCAGCCGCTCTGCTTTCAGGGCCACCCTCTCACTCAGCAGGACTATACTACACTTATGTAACAGAATAATAAAGAAATTCAAAGAGTCTCAAAGGAAGATGAGGAAGGAAGAGGGGTTAGAAGGAAAGGATAGTGGCTAACCACGAAAACCTCCGAGTGTTATCTGAACAGCTGTTTAATAACTGCATCTTCTGTTCATTTATTACCTCTCCTGATGAGAATAATAATACATTTTATTTGTATAAAAGTGCTTTTGAAAAACGCCTCAAAAACAAAGCACTTGCGCACCAGACAAAATCATTAACAAATAAAAAAAAAAATGAAAAGATACGTTTTATGTCAAGCTGATTTAAAATGTAAAAGCTGTCAGATCTGATAATCTTGTACAGGAGCCACGATTTCTTTACTTATAAATGTGAGAATTTAGCCACCTTTCAATTCTCTTACATTTCCCCCAGAAAACTTGCTAAGCCCGGTGGTCAGGGCCCCGAGGCGGTCTACCGGCGGTCTACCGGCGGTCCACGAGCGGCCCACCGTGTTGTAAGATGCTAAGTAGAAAGGAAAAGTAAAAATATTACTGTGTAATTATATGTTACGGGAAAACATCACCAGTGAAACGCTGTTTAAATCCACAACCTGTCTTAAAAACAACTAATCAAAAAGTACAATTAAAATGAATATCAATTATTTGCACTTCTGTTTAATCCAAATTAAGTCAGTGGCTCCGTAAGGCCCCCCAGGGCTTCAGGGACCCATAAATGGGGGCCTAGCACAGCATGGCGGGCCGCCAGGCTTATAATACACTGGGGAAACCCTGGCTTCTTGCTTCTCATGAGCAGACAGTTTGGAAAAACGTTATTCTCTTATATCAAATTACACTTTTCTTTGAACATTGTAGCATTTACTGACTAGTGTTTCAGCTGCTTTCTGTGCAGCTGGTAATCACATGGGCAACAGCTGCACTTCCACTGTTACGTTCATTGTAAAAGGTCTGATTTGTTACATTGATAAAATGAGTGCAGTCTATGGTGTTGTGTTGCCAGCTGTGCAGACAAAAATAGGAAGTGATATTTAAAAACTGGCTTCGCAGGTGTGCAGCTGACTGGGTCTGCGGATGACAGAAAGTTAATCAACCTTCAAGTTGTTAACTCAAAGAACTGAATGCTTTTCTAGTTGTGAATAATGTGGAATGAAATAAATAAATTTTTACGTATCAAACAAATAAATTCCTCTTGCCTGCTAACACTGAATGACGTATAATGTTGTCACTTGAATGTAATGACTTGCTCTACCGCTGTTTTTCTACACGTTTCCCAGTGAGTTATAATTCTCCTTTGTTGGTTAAGATACATGTACATTTTAGAAGAAACATATTATAAGATAAGTTTATTGTTTTTAGGCTCCACTAATGCCTGCTGCTGATTTACTTTGTGAGGTGATTGCTTAAAGGAGGTGATGTGTAAACATGATTTTACAGTGATATCAAATAAATGTTTTGCACTACATACCAGCAGTACTCTGGATAATCATGTAACGTGTTTAGACATTTTGATCTTCGCTCAGAGTAAGATGGGAGTTGCTCCAAGAAAACCTTTTCATTTTTATTTAGGACAGAAATACATGTGTGTTCTCCTCCCTCACTATTTTTAGATCTCAAGACACACCTTCTCTCCAGGTGTAGATCTCAGCCACCCTCTCTGCCTCCTCATTATGTCGCCACTCACTCTGCTGTCTTCTTCTGTGTGTCTCTGTGGTTTCAGCCTAAGATGCCCTAGGCGGGAGAAGGAAATGTAAATGGCTTCCAAAGTAAAAGATGCTGTTGTTTGGTACCAGAAAAAGGTAAGAAGCTTTGTTGTTTCAGATATGCTTTCTAATTTGAAAACAAGGTTTTCTTTTTTTTTTTTTTGTTGGGATTTGTAATAATTCTGCAGAGACAGCATGGCAGATATTTAGATTTAAAGCATGAGGCAGAGAAAATGTGCTCAGGTTTGTTTCAAAAATGTGCAGAACATTTTATCTTTTTTTCAAAGTTGTGGCGTCTTATTGCTGAAAAGTGTTAGCTGGACAAAATACACTTTATTTTGGACCATAAACAATAAAGTATACTACTGTTAAAGTTAAACAACACGTTTTCGCAGAGATGGGTTGCTGCTGACTTTCTTGTCCCTTTTCCATCTGCACACATGTGGAAAGCCAAAACGTTTCGGGTCGTCCGGCTCAGTGTGTGCCAGGCTGGTGTTGTATGTCCTCTTCTTCCATGGTCTCGGATATCTGATCTTCTGCTGGGCTCCTGCACCGTTCCTCCTGCACTCATCAGCTTACACTCTCATCTGCATCTCTTGTCATTCCAGCCTCATCTATCTCTTCTTTGCTCTGCTTGTTTTTACTCTGAAACCTCTGCCTGCGTCTTCCATCCTTTCTCCTCTCTGAGGTCCTGTTTGCATTTTAAACCATCCAAACAAAACATAATTCTCGAGTTTTAGACTTTAATTAAAAGTTTATACGCGCCGTTTTCTCTGATACAGATTTCTCCAAGCTGCGTGGTATAGCTTCAGTTTAATTTGTCTTGATATAATTACAGCGAGAATTTAATTTAGCTCTAGTGTCAGATGAGAAATCCTAGATTATATTACACGTCTAGATTAAAAGTCAGAAACTGGACAAAAACCAGAAGGCATTCGGATCAAAGTTGATAACTCTCTCAGTGGATCTTGTTACGTGAGTTTTGTGTCAAACTAAACTTGTCTGGGTAGAAGCATCACCCGGGACGACAGCCATTGAGTCAGAGTGAATTAACCTTTTTAAGAAGCAACCACACCTGTTGTTAGGGTGTTTATTTCGTAGATGTGTCACTCAGTTTAGTTGGTTGCCACCTTCCCCACCTTGAACATCTGAATAAAATGAAAACAAAAGTAATGTTTGTGGATTTAGGTAAGGCGTCGTAAATTTGGCTGCGATCGGCGTAGGATGGGCAGGTGCTGGAAAGCAAAGATTGGCATTCAGTTTGCTGTGTTGGCCATGCAGAGAAACAGGATAAGTGAAGAGCTGAAACCATGCCAGATTAATAAAAAAAACTTCCCTTAGGAGATTCCTAGGTGCTATTCAAGCCTCAACAGGTGGAAAAGGTTGCGTTATAAAAGTGATCTAGGCATGGGTCAGTATGAGATTAGCATGGCATAAGATAAAAAAAAAAAAAAAACGCCCTGTTTTAGAGTTTTGCCCCAAAGATTCAGAACAAAAATGAAACATGATTTTTGTGCTTCACACATTTACTCATTGCTCTCTATTTTAAGTTCTTTTCAAATGAGCGACCCAAACCACTCTTGACATGATGCCAAGGCGAGATCGCTCTCCCAACATGTTTGTTTGTCGGAGGCAAACCTCTGACAAACAAACAGGATTATGGACCCATTGCAGCGTGATATCACGCCCCCATCTCCCTGCTAGAGGGCAAAAAGCTGGTCGCCGATGATGACTACAATTGGTTTTAGCTGTTAAGTTAAATCTTAAATGTATGTCTGATATATAAAAGAAAAAGGACGCAGTGCTTTGCTACTACTTGTCAGCAATACAACTATATAACAATGTCAGGAAAAAGTTTTAAGAAAAAAATCCCAAGGGAGAGGGAAGTAGCTCAGTTATTCTTGTTTGGGCTTGACAACCGTAACACGTAGATGTGATGGGAATTCGGTTCAGTTCAAAATAAAACGTTCAAACACCATCTCTGACAAACCATCAGTAAAGCAGGTGTTTAAATTAGCTAATGGACCACAACGATCACTTATTAATAATCGCAAACTACACATCAAGACTAAAAACATAACATTGTAACGGACTGAATGTTCTGTTGCTTGAGTGCTTTTTGGTGTTGAACCCTGAAACATGTAGTGGCGTTGCTGTCAGTTGCTATGGCAACGGGTCTGTGTGTAGTGCAGCTGACAGAGTGAGAAAAAAGTTTTGAGTTATTCTACGTTTTCTTTTGCGTTATTTTTTCATTTCATTTCATTTCAGAACCAGGTTTCATTGACCGAGTGAAACCTGGTTCTGCTGCAGCAGTGTGACACCAGTATAGATGGTGTGTAAAAGAGTAGTATTTTTGCCCTCCAGAATTGTGCGCATGTGCAAAATTTCCAGATGTAAACGATAATGTGCAAGGGGTCCGTAAGGTGTAGATGGAGAAGCTTGGTTTGTTACTGGAGATATTGTGAGGGATTTTTGCCTCGTCAGTCAACATTAAGGCAAAGAAGCTTGGCAAAATATTTTGAATGAGTCATACATCAGATCCATGAAGTTTTCTGCAGGAAACCACTGAGAAAATGACATTAAAACCTGAGGATCTGCAAAGCACTAGCTGGCTTTTGCAAAGAAAATTGGTTTTCAAAGAGGGGAAATCTTTTTATTTGTTTCATCTTCAAAATCCCTTTGACTCCATGATGGTTCTCTGTTGGCTGTTCATATTTTTGTTTGTGAAATAACACGACACAATATTAAAGGTTAATCATGGTGTTTTATTGCATAAATATTGCCAGCAGTCTGGCTGTGCTAATCTGCCCCACTGAGGCATCTTTTGCCCGCACATGTTGTGCAGCAAGTATATTCTGCTGCAACTTTTGCACACTCCAACTCAGAACAATTGAGGAAATCTAGCTCAGTGAATCATCCTGCAGAGCCTGCATGGCTGCTAAATTATTTAATTGAGCTCCTTTTAACCAAACTTCATTCACGTAAGTATCAAGTTTTCGGTATTTTCCATTAGTTAGGCGTGTAAACTGGAAGATCCGTAACCCGGCATGTTGAGCTGAGCTATACAGACCACACAGACTTGCACCTTGGTCAGTAATCTTAATAGTTTATTTCATATTTCAGGCTGATTCTGTCATCTGCAGCCTTGCAGCCTCTGTGTGCGCCACAGGCCATGAGTCACAGTGTATTTCTGACTCTGTCTGGACGCCTGCTGCAAATAGACTCGAATCGTTGCTATGTTGAGAGCCGTTTTTTTCTCTGACAACAGAGCCGAGTTAGGCCCAGATCACAGTGATGGGTCATGCACTCTGAATCTGCTGGGTGCCAGATAGCAATTTGTCTGTGCAGCCAAGCAGTGAAGCCTTTTTTTCAGGTTATTTTGGAGATGAGTTATGCCAATTGTGAGCGTTTTGATCAGTAATGTGTCTTTAATTTCCACAATTACTATCGAAATAATCTGCTTTTGCTTTAGTTGTCTGAAGAATTTAAATTTTGAGGAGTGAAGTGAAGCCAAACAGCTTAGGTTTTCAGTCTGGGGGTGAGAGTTGTGAATGCTAATGGATTTACACAAGTGCAAAGTGTTGGTGTGAAGATTCTCTCTGGATGCAGTGGGATGTTTGTGGAGGATGTTTATATTTAGACCAGAGGGTAACTTTTACATATTATCTGGTATCAAGCTTTCAGTTGTGGGTTCTGCTGTATTACAGCAACACAGAGAGAAAATCCTTGACTGCTATTAACTCCTCCACCCATGAAACATCCTTAAATATACAAGTGAAAATAGATAAGACACCAAAATTAAGTCAGATGTGGTTTACTTTTTGTACTTCAGCTTCTTTTCAATCTTCCTGTTTTATGATTTCTCAGGAAATCATTAAGCAGGGAAAACAGAAACAAAACTATGATGCAGTTGGTTTCTGTTTACATGTTTTATCTCTAAAACAACTTTAGGAGTCAAATTTCTTCCATTTTAAAATGGAAATTAGTTTTTGGAGTCTAATAATAAAAAAGTGCGTCTGTTTAATTATATTTTAACCACTTTATGCTTAATCTTAGCTCCAAACACAACAACAATTAAGAAACTATATTTTTTTTTTATGTAACATGACGAGTATATTCAGCAAAAGGCATTTATAATCTAAGCAATAAATCTTGAGGTTTTTAATTTCATTGCATTTTATTAGTGTGAAATTTCCACCTGCTCCAGCAACATGTCACCACACCTAAACACGCACGTGCAAATATGTATAAATGTGTGACCGATTGACAGTGGGCGGTGTGAAGACTGGAAGGAAGCAGGAAGAAGAGGTCATCCACATGGCATTGAAGCTTTCGTTATTCATGAAAGGAATGTTTATTTGGGGCTTTTATATTTGTTATGATTATTGAAGCTGCAAAAAACCTGTTTGGTAAAAGTCATTGTTTGTTTTACTTTCCGTATAAGAGCAAGGAGTGTTTTCTTTTTCCTTATATCCAAGCAATATGAGTTATTTTCTTGCTGAATTTGAGTGCTTTAGCTGTTTTTAGATTAACAGCTAAAATGTCTGACAATTTATTTAGGTAGTGAAACAGATGTCGACTAAATTGCTGTACAACTCAATGAAATAAAGCAAAATCTGTTGGAATTTACAGTGTTTTAGCTGAGAGGAGCATAAGAGATCAGAATTAATGCTTTTTGTACTTTTTTCTTTAAATAATATGATTTACTTTTTGATTTAATTAACTTGGGTTAGGGACACGTTTGGATGCACAAACATGGACAATTTCTGTGGTTTTCAAAACTACAATAACAAACAAACCTTTTTTCTAAAATGAGTAACAATCTGTAGAAAAGAAAATAAGTGAATCAAAGTCAAAATGGTGCATGTTTAATGATTACTCTGCCTGATGCTCGATCGTTCTTGTCCACAAAATATATATTTAAACTTTATTATTAGACCTCGATGATCAGCTCGTCTTAACCACAGCTGGCATTTTTGCTTAACTTTTCCTGTTTGTCATACAAGCGCTTGTTTTTCAGTAAACCTGTTCCTGCGCATCGCAGAGACAGTTGTTATGTAACTTTATCTCTCTGCCCTCCAACTGGTGTCGTAAAGCCGCCAGCCGTGCTGCTGCAGCGCCGCTCTCCGCCTGGTCGTCTTTCTTTCACTTTCAGCAGATGTTTTGCCTCTCAAATCACTGAAGCCTGGGATTTATCTTCTTTGAACCTACATAAATCCTTTGTTTGACCTGATTAGGGCTAAAATATTCGACTTCCTCTTAAGCTGCTGTTTATATAGAGATGCTGTCTCTGGCAGCAAAGGGCTCCTTTATTTTGAGAGGAGCAGAAAGTGATGCAGGGATGCGTGTGTGAGGATAAGAGGATTTACTTTAGCTTTCTGTTACCTCATGACTTTATGATGAAACGACACTTTTGGGATTTTTTTCTCTCCTCAACAAAGCCCCTCCTTCATATTCATACTCTGTAATCTGGTCAAGTTTGCCCTCCATCTGTCCTCTTCTTCCACACACAACATGCTCCATATTCTCTGCTCAGTACACATTGTGTACCCGTATATCTAGATTTTATCATTTTGAGAATATATCTGTAGACTTAAAGTGCACTGCTGCAGTGGGATTATCTGTAGCGTTTCTGCAGAATTGCCCTGTAAGTTGCAATGATTTGGCATCATGTCAATAACCTGCAGGCCTGGCTGCTAATCCCTCACGTCTGATTGGCAGAGTCGAGTGTCAAAAACCATCAGGTAGAACAATTCAGTAGCAACACCTAGACTGGTAAAGCCAGAGTGTGACGAGCGCACAGAGCTGCCTGTAGCCTTCCACTTACAGTGAATGAGATCTGGGAGTGGAGCTGGTTATGTGACAGGGAGTTTTCATGCTCAGTGGAAAAAGTGAATGTTGAATCATAAATGGACATGGGCTGAGCAAAGTATTGCAGACAATTTCCAACTCGTATCTAGGCACAACAGGGTTTTACTCATTTAAAACAAACAAAATTAATTAGTGTTTTAAACTGTCTTTAGTATCTTATTAAAACTCCAACCTTTGTGTCCAATAGAGCAACTTTACTGGGCTCTTTTCATTCAGCCTTCCTGTTATCTGCTGAAGTCTTGCTCTCGCATATTGAGAGAACTGAAGATGTGCATCAGCATTTCATCATAAATGTGGTTTCCTTGTAATCAACAAGGCTGCACCATACTAGGTGGAAACATGCGATTTGTGATACTGGTTTGATTTAGAAAAAAGAAAAAAGTGACATTTTTCTCCTTTGACTTCATAACAAATACAGACCCTGGGTAATGAGTAGCATCTCCAGCTATTTGAAGAAGGAAATACGATTTTATTGAGAGTCTGACTGTATATAATTCATGGCCAATCATAAATGCCAGTTTTTGCAGACAGGTGGAGTTTCAGACTGCAGTCAAGCAGTTGATTAATGAATATCACTTAGAGCTGCAGCTTCCCTTTGGCCACCAAAGATTCAAAGTACAAAAAATGAGTGACGAGTACAGCTGTTTAGTGTTTTTATTTATTTTTTTGTGACATTAAGTAAAGTCGCCCCTTTTTTGGTTTCTTTTTTTTTTTATTTTCTGATAAGTTGACATTTGATTTACTCATATTCACACATGATCACATCTGGGTTTAACCTATTGTGGTTTCAGTAGAGTCATCTGCTTGAATTTCCCAGAAAGCTAAAGATCAAAACCATCCAAGCTACTAGTTCAGCTGAACAGTATATAAATTACTAGAAATTAGTTATCGTTTGGAGACAGTTTTAAAATTAGCATGCACACATCTTTCACTGCCGCCTGCATTCCTTAAATCATCTTGCAGTGCAGCAATCCTGCATTAGAGGCACTTTCTTTTCTCTGCTTCTGTTTCTTCGTGTTCTTGTCCTTGACCCCCCTCTCTTCTTTCCATCAATCTTTAATGAGGACTCATTAATGATGCAGACTTTCCACTGGCGAGCTCAAAGCTTGACCCAGACTCCATGAATGGGAGACAAGCTCATTCGCATGAGTGCAGCGACCTGCTTAGATGGTGTCACCCTACATCTCACATTTTATACCAAACAGACATGTTAGAAACTGGGAACCATTCTCTTTTTGTCATGAGCCACTGAGTCAGTGGACATTTATTTTTGCTGAGCAAAATGAAATGTGTTGAACGTTGACAATGTTTTTGTTGTTTGGATGTTGAACGCAGAGAGCGCGTTCTTCCTTGTGACTCACAGAGTTGCTTGTCTTTGCAGATCGGAGCCTATGACCAGCAGATTTGGGAGAAATCGGTGGAGCAAAGAGAAATAAAGGTCTGTGGCTTTTATGTCTAATTGTCTCACTCTTTATTTCCAGTTTGTCTTCTGTCATTCTTTGCCTTTTCTCAGTCTCCACTCATTTGTCTGGTTTTATCTCTCCGCTCTCTGACTCTCACCCCTTTTTGACTCCATGTCGCTGCACCATCAGTTCTTTTCCGGTGCTTTTCTTTTAACTCTTTCCTCTCTGGCCATTTCCTCCTCCCTCCATCCTTCCCTCCTCCTCTCTGCAGTTTATTTCTCTGGTGAGTACGCAGCAGGGCGTCCCACTGTGCATGTCCTCTCACCCTCGCCGTAGAGCGTTAGTATGTGGTTGGTTTGACATCAGCTGCAGTGTTGCACACTAACCCAGCCTGCGTTCAGATTGGTGAATTAAAAATGGCTGCAGGAAGGTTAACATGCAGCCGTAGTTGGAAGTAGCTGGAGTTGTCTGGGTGGGACCACAGCATGATAAGTCATGAAGTCAGAGCGGCATCGAGTGAAGTTTTTTTTTTTTTTTTCTTTAAATGCCACGGACACCTGAAATGATTGTTGACTTCAATAAAATAGGATCACACACTTCCTGTGTTTCTGTTATTTTAATTTACACCCGACGAAAACCGTATTCTTCATTTTATGGAACTGGTTTGCGTCACCCCAGCAAAGTTTAACGATAATCAAACGGCACAGAGAACGGGTCAATGATTGTGGAGGAGAAGTGGGACGAATGACCTACCAGAATATCGAGGTCTTAAATTATTCTGTCTGCTAATTTAAAAACACATTTTACTTGTGCTGAAAATATTATTCTCTTTAGTAACAGGAATATTGCTGTGTGTTTGTAATTAAAACTGGGTGATAGCAGAGGATTGTACCATAGTGTCAGGTTAAAGGCCTAAACTGCAAAATAATGAGGGAATGGTGCGTGCGTGTGCGTGTGTGTGTGTGTTATGCATGAAAGTTCATCGCGTTGCTGGGATTCAACCCCTCCCATGGTGCCTTGCTAAATTATTTAACCACATTCCAACCACGCATTTCACTGTGTTTTATCAAGACCAAGTGCTGTATAATTGGGTATTGAAACGATGGTGATAAATGGATTTTAACATTTTGACCAATAAAAATCTGAAAAGTGTGGCAGGAGTTTAACTCGTCATTGTGCTGCTGGAGCGGTGTTCTTCCAGAATTTATCTCCAACTCCGACCTGCTTTGCCGCAGCCTGATGCTGCCAGCACCGTGTTTCACCATGGTGACGGTATTTGTGCTGTAATGTGCAGTACCAGTTTTCCTCCACACTTTGGTCTCATCTGACCAGAGCGTCTTCTTCCAGATCAGGTTTTTGGAGACGCAACTAAAAGCTTTCACAACACAATCCTCTAAATTCAGTTCAGTTCAATTTGAAAATACTCTATTCTTCCCAAAGGGAATCCCTCCTTTCACGGCTGGTTTAAAAACTAGATGTCTTTGAAAGGCAATTTATTGTACAGAATTGTAGCGGTATTACAGTAAAGGGGGCTGTACATGTGCCCTTTTATTAGATTTTCATTTAATTTCACAATTATGTCCTGCTTTGTGGTCATTTGTTGCATGAAATCCAAGTAAAATTCACTGAAGTGTGTGGATGTAATGCCAAGAAGTATGAAAACGTCTGCAAGGTGCTGTAGATCAGTAGCGTAACTGTGGTGCTGCAGGACTATATTCAGAATGAAATCTTTCGTGGCGATGGTGAACCGCGTCTCCTCTTCTCTGAAAGTTGCACCAACTTCTCTAAAACACAAAGACCTGAAGAGCCTCGCAGGGCTGCGTTTGACCTTGGCTCAACTCTCAAAGGTCTCTGCAGCAGGCAGACTTTATCAGTCCTGCACCAGCGTTGTGTCCTTTTCACCCTTACCAAGGGGCAATTAAGCTGCTTACAGGCTAGTAAAAACTTGACTCATAAATCTAGAGAAGTTGTTTGATGTAACTTTACCGTAGCTCTATTTTTAGCACAGTGCATCTTCCATTATTGTTCCTGCAGTTTTCAAGCTACCTAACATCAACAAATGTTTAAAAATAAGTAAATATGTGCAGAGTTTGACTGTTAATTTTATTTGTTTGACTAAAATCAAATAAATAAGATGTTTAAAAAGTAAATGCCAGAATAGTTGATGCTTTAGAGCTCTTTAATTTGTGATGCAAATGCCAAAAGAACTCCTTATTTCACTTACAGCTATTATTGTTTGAAGAGAAGACATTTAATGATTCACACTTTTCTCAGGGTTCATCCCAAAAGCCTCCTGGTGGTGAAATCAAAAATTACATTTTATTTTAATAGGTTTGAGCAAATAAAACTAAAGGCAATTTTTATTAGTAAATGTAGAGTATTAGATTGTCAATGACATGGAAAGCTAATAATCCTGAGTTAATCAGTGTGGCAACATTTGCTTAAGGCTTTAAATAGCACAGAGCAACGGCTTTATCAAGCACTACGTTGCAGTAAATCTAACAGGAAGTTATTGATCAGCTGCTGCCAGCTTTACACTCTGATTACTCTCTGCAAACAGTGATTTAGCTTGTTGGCTGAGCTGTTTTCAGATAAAGAGAGCAATATCTCTGATAACAGGACGCGATAGGTTTGTGTAAATGTTAGCCTCACATTAACCACTACCCACTTTTCATTTCAGTTATAAAAATTGAGCCATGATGTTTGCCAAAAATAAAAGTATGGTGTCGTGAGAAAAAGAAAATGTTTTCAGTTATTTTTTTCTTTATACTTAAATGTTTCAGATCATCAAACAAATTTAATGTCAGATTAAGATGTGTAAACAAAAAAAGAACATTTTCCACATCCACTTCTAAATCACTCCATAAAGCAAAATAAAAGTTTTGGAAAAGCCTAGTCAAAGTCTGGACTTAAATGCAATTAAATCCGATTTAGACAGAGTGGCAAAATTTAAAAACACTATTAATGCTGTTAATTGAAAAAGGTCTGCAAACTAGAGTGAGGAAGAATTCATTGGTAGTCAGAATAAACACTTGATACAAAGTTAGCCAAGGGGAGTGATTAATTTCCACAAAGGCCCAGGTTGGGTTGAATACCTTCCCCCCCCCCCATTTTTATATATAAAATAATTAAAAACATTATTTTGTCTGTTTACTTTCAGTCACTAATACAAAAGCTTACAAACTAGACTTTAAGCAGTATATTCAGATTCTGTAATCTGTAAAGCTGCAGCCCAGCTTTTCATTAGATCTCTGCGTAAACACACTAACCAACTCACTGCATCACAAGAGGAAGTGACACACTGGTGCAGGAAGTTGAGAACAGGGGAAGTGTACCCCCAGGGCCCTGTCCAGCTCTACAGCTGGGGCACACACTGACAACTCGCTTTCAACGACTTCAGGAACCATAAAAACTGCTGAGTAGAGCCGGTAGATGCTGGATGTATAGATAAACCCTCTAGAAGAGAGTAGATAAAGGTTAGAACCTGTTCTTGATTCCACCAGTGAACACCTCAGTTTGAAGAGTTTGATTTCCCTGTGTGTGGCTTTAACTGTGTCTCTGTCTCCCCTGCAGGGCTTGAGGAACAAGCCAAAGAAGACTGGACATCTCAAACCAGATCTGATAGATGTGGATTTAGTCAGAGGTGACGGCAGAAACTGGAAACACTCGGTCACACGCTTCTGTGCTTTGCTGAAAGATAATGAGCTGAAACCCGTTTGGTTCTTAGGTTCGGCGTTTGCCAAGGCCAAGCCAGAGAGTCCGTGGACGTCCCTGACCAGGAAGGGCATAGTCAGAGTCGTCTTCTTCCCGTTCTTCTACCGATGGTGGATTCAGGTCACCTCCAAAGGCATTTTCCTTCTCCTGTTGGCTCTGTATCTGCTGCAAGGTAGGACTGACCTCATTTCTCGCCAACATGTTAAATTAAGACCAATAGTGTAAATTGTGCAGGGCTCAACAAATGTCTGCAGATGCCAGTGAGCACTGTTGAAATTTAGGACCCAAAGTTAATGTCAGATATTAGCAAAACTCCTCTGGGCTGGGGATGAAGAGGGCAAATTGAAATGGAGCAACACTTTGGACTGAAGCAGGCAGTTTATCAGACAATCCCACCACCGTGGTTCAGGCACCATGGTACGGGGCAGTTTCTCACTCTGACCTCTGACCTCATTCTACATGTCACAGACCAGTTTTACTACATTGCAATACTTGATCGTGACACCTCATGCAGAAGAGGTCCTTAAATGGATGCATCAACAAGGCGATGACAAGCAGAATAAACGGTAGAGAGAATCCAGCCTGATCACCTTTACTCAATAAAACCCTTGCAAGGCGATGCCTAAAATCCTGTTTGAGGTGAAACGGAGTAATGCAGAGGAACTGGAGAGTGTACACTGTGTTCCAAATTATTATGCAAATTGGATTTAAGTGTCATAAAGATTACATTTTTTGTTGTGCTATTAAATTCATAGGTGGTATTGTGTGTCAGGGTTCTTTGAATCACTGTAATCAATTTCAGAGGGTTGATTAGTTTGTCTGTGAGATCAATTAATGGAAATCTACTTAAGAAGGATGTTCCACATTATGAATCAGGCCTCAGGTTTCAAGCAAAATGGGAAAGAGAAAGAATCTGCTGACGAAAATCATCAGGTAGGGTAGTGCCATATGAGAAGGTATGAAAACATTAGATATTTAATGAAAACTGAAGCGTTATCGTACTGTGAAGAGATTTGAGGCTGATTCAGAACAAAGATGGGTTTGTGCAGATAAAGGCGTAATGAGGAAGGTTTCTGTTAGACAAATTCATCGGATTAAGAGAGCAGCTGCTGAAATGCCCTTACAAAGCAGCAAGCAGTTATTTGAAGCTGCTGGTGCCTCTGGAACCTCCAGGTGGAGGATCCTCCAGAGGCTTGCGGTGCATGAACCTACTATTCGGAAAATTATACTGACCATCATTTGCATTGACCATTTAAGAAAATCTGAGAAAATATCACTTGCATAATAATTTGTAGTCTGATCATCTGGGATGGGAATATCTGCTTACAGCAGCCAAACATTGGTCAACGTTTGCTTGAGTAGAATATGCAGCACTTTGCTTCTTTTTTAAACACTCTGCTGATGTTTTGAACACAGACTTAGTTCCTAAGTCAGTTTTACAGACCGTTTTAGTGTCTCCATCCGGTTAATAAGGATCACCAACCCAACACACCAACATGAAGGGTTTCCACCAAACTAGGCTGGACAAAGTAAATTGTTGCTTTTCATTGTTTCCCCCCAAACATTATGCTCAGTTTAACTGTGACAACAAACTTGACAGCGTAATCAGCTGCCAGTATGTGTCTTTACTTTAATGACCAGTACCATCGGTACTTCCTGCAGGATTTTATTTGCAAGTATCTGATCAGTCAGATGCTGATTTAAAAATGTTCCTACATGTTTTCTCATGTAGAAAAATTCCCCAAAAGGAAGGAAAGACGCAAGGAAGGAGGGAAAGGATGAGTGAAGTTAGAAAGGAAGGACACAAAGGATGAAGGGACAGAAAGGGAAGTGGGCTAAAAGGGCACAAAGGAGGCTGGACTAGAGGATAACAGTAACAAATTAAAGAAAGATGAAGATGGGGAAGGGAATACATCTGAAAAAAATAAATATTTTCCTTGCTTATCCAGACATTGAAAACAATAAAGTTAAATTTCATACTTCAGAAGTGTGTTTATTATTATTAACTTTAGAGTCCTGTTTTAGGTTTCTCCTATAAATTTAATGATGGAGGTATTTCTACCTGCCAGTTTTGATGAATGGGCTTCAAGTTCCTGGCAATAATCCCGCAGGTAAAGCTGATATATGTGGACAGTTGGATGTGCTTGTACTGCCATGGTGGAGATAATTGTGACCGAAGAAGGAACTGAACCAGACTAATCGCCGTTTGTCCCTGGTTTTCCTCAGTGGCAGCAGCCGCCCTGTATGTGTCCATCTCTCAGCCTCATGGGATCCCAGCCACCGAGGTGTTCGGAGCCATCTGGCTCATGTTGCTGCTGGGAACCGTCCACTGTCAGATCGTCTCCACCAGGACCCCCAAACCCACCTCCAGCAGCGGGGGGAAGAGGCGCAGGTGAGCTGCTGAAGGAATGTGGTGACAGAAAGGATTTTAAATGAAATTAGAAGAAGAAAATGCCCATTTTTGTGCCCAGCTGATAAAATAATCAGCTGTAAGTCGTATTTAATTTATCAGTAAAGTGATGTAGAAACATCTGTATCTGATAAAGAGGTAGAAAACATGAATCTTGACTTGTAGTGTTGTGCTTGTTTGCTGTGTTTGGAGTGTTTCCAGTTTGTTGGCTTCATGCTCATCAGCATGCTGCTGCCAGTTTTCCAACCACAGAAGAAAACTGATCCTCTGTTTTAGAGAAGAGTTTGGGGGATAAAACATCTGTCTCTCTTTAGCGGTTTTTAATTCACTTGAAGGACGGCCAGAGGGGATCAGAGCAGAAAATAACGAGATTTAAAGCCAGTTTCAGTTCAGTTCATTAATACAAATACATCTCAATAAATCAGAGTATCATTGAAAAGTTGATTCTAGTAAATTTAAACATGTATAAATGCAGTATAGTGAAATATTTGAACGGTTTGTTTCAGTAAATTTTGCTGATTATAGATGAAATAAAATCCAAAATTCAGTTTCCTGAGTAAAAGGAGCATAAGACCAAATAATAAAACACATTTGACGCCCATGTCTGCATAATCAGTGACTCGGGCCACAATTCACGCCTCGCAAATCCCCTCCAAATATTGAAAAGCCTTCACAATCCTCTCAAGGCTGCAATTTTCACTGTTGGTAGCTAAACTTTTTCTACTAGAGTTCTTCCTTCCACTCAACTTCCCAACAACATGCTGTGAAATAATTCTCTACCATCTTTGAGGATGTTGATGATTTTATGCACTTTTTGAGCTGCTTAAACGTAGGTTTTTCTTGACTATGAAGTTAGAAATATAACTGTGTTATTTAACTAAATGAGTTTAACTCTTCAATGATTTCCTTATTTACTGATATGTTACTTTTAACACGTCACTATGACATCCAGTATAAACCTTCAAGCAGGGACTCTATATAGAGGAAACATTATTAGTAAATCCTTTTCTCCTATCAGTGATCAGAACATAATTTTCTTGACTTTAAAATGAGAAAATCATATTTCTAGATCTGTTCAACATTTTCTTTGACCTGAGTGGCTTTTTTTTGGAATAATTTGTTGAAAGGGTTAATTCTGCAACAGTAGAGAAAATAAGCATTTAAAGCATTTATCTACTTTCATGATGCTTTGTTTTAAAAATCTCTACTTTTGCAGAATAACACCACCAATGTGAAGATTTTTTTTTTTTTTTTTAATGATTTAAATCCTGTCTCAGCCTTATTCTGAAGACTTTCCCATCTCTGGCCTCTTGGTTTTCTCTAAGTCTCCTCTCTAATCTCCGTTCTTTCCAAACTGAAGGAAGTTGAGGAAGGCATCTCAGATGGAGGTGCATAGGGAAGGAGACGGGTCTAGCACTACCGATAATACACAGGAGGGGGCGCCACACTCTCACTCAGCCAGCACCACTTACAGCCTGGGCGCTTTCTTCCAAGATTTCTGGCATGATATCTGTAAAGCTGGGTGTGTATTTTCATTCTCCTGGTTTCTGTGATGAGACGACGCAAAGAGACGAGGCTGCGCTTTGGGAAAAGAAACAAATCTGGTTTCATTTATTCACACAAAATGCAGCTTATTAAAATGTGAAATTTGGCAGTAATGTGTAAAGTTTAAACGGAATAAGAGCCAGCCTTGCCTCAGACTTTACTGTGCTTCCTTAGCTGCAACATCCTTGATCCCTTCTGAGAAATTAAGTCTTAATTCAGCTGATCTAAAACCAAAGTTTCTGTTGATTTCTTGCAGCACCAAATCAGTTTGTAGTTTTTTTTTTTTTTATTGAGCAGCTGAAGGATTTTGCAGCTAATTTTGTTGTGATTAATCTGCTGATTAAGGTTGTGCTTAAACGAAGCATGCTTCCTCCCTTCCATGTTTTCCCTCTAATAAGATTTCAGTCTTGGCTTATTTTATGCATCAGTGTCACGTCATCTTCATCTAGTGAAAAGAAACTCGAACATCTCACTTGATTTTCTTATTAAAGGGCATATAACATACATTTTTTTTAAAATGCAAAGAATTGTAAGAAGAAAAATATGAGCTGAAGGCATTTATTTTGAATATTTCAGAAAGCCGCTGCTCAAAAGAATCTGGAAATAGATGCTGCAGTAAAGTAAAAGTCGAAACATCCTGTCATGTGACTCGATCTCAGTAAGTTTGTAAACAGTTTTTGCCACAAGAAACATGCAAGTCACTTTATACTTAAACATATGGTGAATGGAAGACGAGTTCACTCTTCTGTCCTTCACTTGGCTCAGGCACACAGAGAGCGTTTTCTTACCTAATACATTTTTTTTGCTGGCAAATAGCTTAATGGTCTCGCTGTTTGTGTAGTATCTTTACCATAAAATGTCACCTCTTTGTTCCTACCCTTCAATCTAAAATATTTACTTTATAATCCCATGGTAAAATTATTTTTTGAACCAGTTAATCCTACTGTTAAATTTCCAGTTTGTGCTGGATTCGAACTCATCCTCACATAATAGCGATTTATCTGGTTTAGCGAGAACGACTCGAGACGGGAAAAAATTGCACATTGAAAAATATTACTAAGGTTTCTTATTTGGTGTTTTTAGCATTTTTGGCTGTAAAAGGATATATGCCCTTTAATAATTCACTTACCTATTCACCCATTCCTAAAACCAACATTTAACAAGTTTGCTACAATTTATTTTGTCTGCAGTAATACCATATTTGCAGTATGTGGATTCATCTCCAGTTCAGTATATAACACAAGACTCTCTGTACTGTTGATGTTGTGTTTAATGCATCCTATAAAGACCGAATGACGACCGATCTGCTGACTCTGGCCCCTCGCCTCCCTTCCTCTGTAGATCCAAGAAGTCCAAGCTGTCTATCGATAAATCGACAGAGACAGATAACGGCTACGTGTCTCTGGATGGTCGCGTGACCAACCGCAGCAGCGAGGAGGGGCTTCAGCTGCCAGAGCAGAGATGTGACCTACTGACCCGGCCAGACGAGGCGTGCTGGACCCCTCACATCCAGCCCCCACACTCTCAAGCAGCGCACAGCTCAGGGCTGCTCATGGCAGGAGGCAATAAAGTAATGACTCAGAAATTCACTCGACTTTATTAGTTTCACAACGATGTCAGGCAACATGTCTCACTACTTTATCTGTTTGGCTTTTAAGGAGCCTGCATCTGATGAAGCTTCTAGTGAGGAGGATCCCGAAGCGTCCTACAGCGCCCTCCGCAGGACATCCGAGAGAAAGAACAGCGACTGTACACTCAGAAACCGCAAAAACACACATCTTTACAAGAAACACTACGCTGTGGAGGTAAGCCACGCAGCCTGATTAAAAGGAAAAACCACGCAGAATCTGCTTCTTAAGAATCATAACCCTTTGTTTTCGTCTCTCAGGATGTTCCCAAATCTGGCACGAGCTGCAGCTCCAGATGTTCCAGCATGAGAACCCAGGACTCTGAGAGCACTCGGCATGAGTCGGAAACAGAGGACCTGATGTGGGAGGACTTCCTGCACTGTGCAGAATGCAGGTCGTCCTGCACCTCAGAGACAGGTGGGACGGTTCAAACATTCATGGGAAACTTTGGGCTCCAGCACGATGGTTTACACTGTGATTGTTGTTTCTGCAGAGGGAGAAGGAGGAGGGACATCTGTATGTCCTCCATCTAAGAAGGAATACAGAGACGATCCTTTCCATCAGGTGTGAAAAAAATGTAGTCCAGATATTTACAGCTCAGCTTGTTGAGTTTTATGCCTCTATTCTGATGCTTTTGAAGAGTTTGGCATTTTAACCCTTATTTAGGAGGACGGGAAGATCAGCATAGTAGAAATCTGGTCTGTTATTTTTTTTAGATTTTAGATTTAATAGAATAAGAAATGACTTCCTGCACTGTGCAGGAAGCCCAGAAAGTACACACTTTTTCCAATCTGTGTTCTTTCTCTTGGACATGTATGATCCTTTACATTGTTTACACTTCACACAGCATAAACCTTAAGTTGGTCAGGAATCTGTTTTAGCCTTCTGTATTTTTTCCTTCCATTCAACTTTTTACATATATGCTTGAATGTAAGTCTTTAAACAGCCAACAATGAACTTAGAGGAGAAGACAAACTTGTAGCGCCCAAAGAGGATGTCTGTTGCACGTGTCAGTAGTCTTTCCAGTGACTGTGTTTTTTTTGGGGGTTTTTTCTTGGTAATATTTCTGAGTTTTGTGTTAAATAGTCATCGGTTGTTGTTTTTGCTGCAGAGTCATATTCCCTGGCTGCACAGCTCCAACCCCGGCCTGGAGAGGGTGAGCGCCATCGTTTGGGAGGGAAACGAGTGCAAGAAGGCCGACATGTCCGTCCTGGAGATCAGTGGAATGATCATGAACAGAGTGGGCGGCACTTTGAGTATCTGTGGAAGGAAATTAACGCTGTATTGAGTCAAGCACGCTGACATTGCTCTCTGTGTCCAGGTGAACCTCTACACTCCTGGTATTGGCTACCAGGTCTTTGGGAACCTGGTCTCAGTCACACTTGGACTCACACCGTTTGTCTACAGGTACAGCAAACGCCAATGTTCCTAAAATCATTTCATGTTGGAAACTTTCCTGATTTCCACATTTCCTCCCTCCACAGGTTGATCCAGTACTGTGACCTGGATCAGTTCACCACGCTTTCAGCCAATGAGATACTCTCTGTTGTTTTGGGGGGAGGCTCTGAATCTGATGCCTTGGTGATCACCATGGTAACACTCAGCTTCCTGGTGCGTGTCTGCCTTATATGGCTCTTCTTCTTCCTGCTCAGCGTAGCAGAGAGGACCTACAAACAGGTAAGAGAATGAAATCCTGAATGATTTCCGATCAAACCAGCAGGTGTTTGTAGCTCCTCTGATCTCTGGATTTCAGAGGCTGCTGTTCGCCAAACTGTTTGGTCACCTGACGTCGGCCCGCAGAGCCAGGAAGTCTGAAGTCCCACATTTTAGACTGAAGAAAGTTCAGAACATCAAGATGTGGCTGTCGCTGCGCTCCTACCTCAAGGTACGCGACTAATAATGCATATTCATGATCTGACAGAGGTTTTATTGGAAGATGTGATACGAGTCTGAATGAATTTGCAGAGACGAGGTCCTCAGCGCTCAGTGGACGTCATCGTGTCGTCTGCCTTCCTCCTCACTCTGTCAGTAGTCTTCATCTGCTGTGCCCAGGTGAGAAAATTAGACTTTAATGGTTAACAGACACTTTATGAAACCCTGGTCAACAAATTGAAAAATACAACCTTTAGTTATTTTCTCTACGATTAATTCATGCTCTAAGTCCAAATGTGAGATTATCCTAAGAGATTTGTTTTAAGGCTTTAAACATCTGTATTAGATGTGTCAAAAGGATGTTTTTGCAACATTAAGGTGGTTTGGAGGTGACACTTTTTAAACACAACTTGGCTGTTTAAAAGTAATGGTGGTACTTTATTGGAAGAAACGTTTTAGTATTTAGCTGGGTTGTATCTGTAAGTGTCAGTTTAGTTTTTGAACATTCAGGTTTTTTTTCTTGGCACATAGCGGGAAATAAACTTAGATTATAGAATAGGAGCTGTAAAATTGCTGTAACAACATCTACAAGTTTGTCTTCTACTCAAACAATCTGCCTCCCCATCTTCCTCCAGCTTCTCCACGTCCATGAAACGTTCCTGGAGTATCACTATAACTGGGAGCTGGTGATCTGGTGCACCAGTTTGTCTCTGTTCCTGCTCAGGTTTGTCACCCTGGGCTCAGAAACCAGCAAGAAGTACAGCAACACCTCCATCCTGCTGACTGAACAGGTACAATGCAGACTGCAGATGCAGCAGAGGATTTTGTTCCCCCAGTCGCACTGACCTGTTCCGTCTCTCGTAGATCAACCTCTATCTAAAGATGGAGAAGAAGCCGAACAAGAAGGAGGAGCTGACGCTGGTCAATAATGTTCTGAAACTGGCCACCAAGCTACTCAAGGTGCCAACTCTCAGCCTCATAACTCATCTTGGATCCAGACGGTTTGGATTTCTTACTCTGCTGTCTGATTTTTCTCTCCGTCCAGGAGCTGGACACTCCGTTCAGGTTGTACGGTTTGACCATGAACCCTCTGCTCTACAACATCACCCAGGTCGTCATCCTGTCTGCTGTGTCAGGAGTCATTTCTGACTTACTAGGATTTAATCTCAAGGTAACAGCAATAAAGTCCTAACTGTAGAGTATTATTAAATTTACAAAACTATTCTATATTGCAGGGTTTTTTTTTAATTCTGGTAAACTGGTGCTCCTGTAGCTAGGTCAGAGGAAAGAACTGTTTTCATCAAGATCAGCAACCAACCAGCACGTTCTTAGTGTCACCTTTAAAAAGATCCTGAGTCAGAATAGATTTAATTTATTTGAGGCAGATGCTTTTTTTACTGATTGGTTTACTGATTGGTATTTTCTCAGCAGTCGTCGGCAGAGGATGAAAAAAACTTTGTCACATAAATCTGGATAATCACTGTGTTCACAACCAGAAAGCCAACTCTCTGTCCAGTCCGGTTAATGTTTTATCTTGTAGAGGATACAGATTAGAGGATACAGATACATAGCGTTGTCCAAATCAACTCAACTTGGAACTGCAAAACATAATAAAACAGAAACTGCAATGACCCACTTAGTCTCTGGTTCTTTCCTCTGATCCAGTTGTAAACGGTCAGGCCATTTACAGACACGCTTTTGTTTTTAAACACTTAATCTTCTAGGATGGATGATTCTATAACAATTTAAATGACTTTTCCATATTTTAATAGGGTTTACATAACTAATATCACCTCAAATGTTTATTTGCCTGCACTAATTTTGGATGGATGACCTTTAATGAGCTGCAGAGAAACCAGATTGTTTGTAAACATCAAACCGCTTTTGGCGTTAGACTGTCAGGATATTTGCCCAGTCTTCATCATATCAAAGGTGGAGTCTGACAGTTTAACTGAACTCAAACAGTTTTGTCAAAATTGCATCTATTTGTTTGTTATTATGAACAAATTATTTCTCTGCAACCAGCTAAAAGTTATTTTACCAAAGATTAGTGCATAAATCTGAACCTGTGTTCACAGTTACATTTATATTTTGCATTATTATTAGTCAATGCAGGAAAAGTAGATGTTCAGGTGTAATGAAACATTCTAATTATGAATATGTAAATTTCTGGTGAAAAACCAGGAAAGCTTTTCATGTAAGGTTAATAATGCCTGTATAGCCAATAGTTTTGATGCATTTGTAGTCTAATCTGTTCCCCTCTTCTGTTCTTAGCTTTGGAAGATCAAATCATGACAATAAAGAGAAACAACGTCTCAGACTGGACATATCATTTTCCTGACCTTCAACGTTTCCACTTTGTGCAATTCAGATTATTTATTTACCCTCTCAGTGTTTCTACTTAAGTTTTGTTTTAATTCTAGGTTGTACAACATTTGTGTTCTGTAACACAAGACAAAGCTATATTTGCCTTCATGTGTTATGAACATAAGTTATGTTCTCAGCTGCACATTACTTTCTCTCTCTTTTTTTTTTTTTTTTTTTAGCTCGAAGGCAAAACACGAAGGGGGAGACGCTGTATCTATCTAATGCTGTTAATGGTTACATATCTGCAGCAAACAGTTGAAACCCCACATGTAGACATTACATGTTCATACCTGATGATGGCGGTAGCGTCGTCTGGTGTAGCTGACAAAATAGATCCATGACTTGTTCTCACCTGGCAGAACTGCAACAATCATTGATTAAAACCAGATTGTTTCAGGCCTCAGCAGTATTTACAGCAATACATGTGTAGATAGGGAACCTCTCCTGATATAGCTTAGGACAAATAAAACCAGAGTGTGTTCTAACAAGCAGCAACACCTTCGTTTTAGTGTTTCGTATAATTTGTAGATAAACTTCAGCTGTTTCAGTCTCCTGAGCACTTCGAGTTAGTTACTTTTAAAGATGCTGTTTATGTTGTTCAGTGTTAATCAAAGGCATTTTTATATACTTCACTGGATTTCACAGATCTCTCTGCCGTACAGTAGGTCTGAGACGACGCATGTTAGTAACGTCTGTATGCAAATGAGAAATATGCACTTTAACATCAGATTTTATGGGGTAGAAAGTTACAAATGTTTTTGTGGTCACATTTCTGTGTTACCTCACTTGTGTTGGAAGTAAATGCTAGCTAGCATTTTTCTATTTTGACAATTGAAATCATTCTCTGAATGAAGTCCTACGTGGTACGTAAAGTTGTGATTAGGATGCTGGCATAAGAAGAAGCCTCAAAACAAGTTCGAGTTGTAAAGTTGCTAGCGTCATCAGTTATGTCTGGAGAGCATTTCAGGAGGAAGACCAAAGCGCTTATTTAATTGTTTTTGTCTCTGCTGGGAAAAGAATGTATTTTTAGCATTATGCTTTAAAATTTATTTATTTCCCTTCAGAAATACTTTGAGTATTGTTTGGTTTTTATTGACATTTGTAACGGCTGTTTATTCTTTACATTCTGAAAGCAGAGGCATGATTTACTGTTTTTAAAACATGCTTGATTTATATGAAAGTGACTAAAAGTATCAGACTATGTTGTAATGCTGTTTTTCAGAAAGTCTGAATATTTAGCTTTTTTGTGTCTGAGGTCTTTTTTTTTTTAAGAAAAATAAAAAAAAATATTATTGAATTTCTGGCTCTGTTTTTTTTATTTTTATGTCTTTTTTTCCAGCAGTGGGAAAAAGACTTTATAAAGCATGTTATGAAACTGATAACTGTTTAAAATCCTAAAAAATTTATGGCGCAATCCAGTCTGATTCTCAGGGTAAGGTGAAGTAAAAATATGTACATGCACATAAATACATAGGATGTCCATTATGAAGCCAAAGGACAGGTTAGTATGGATCATTTGAGCTCCTTTGAGGAAATGTATGACACCATGGTATACTATACATCACTCAGTACTCTTTCTTCTTAGCTCCTTTTCAACATATGTACATGTCATTTACGGTAATTTTGCAAGTCATCCTATAGAAGGACATAAAAAATTACCTCAAACTACACAATACAGTGCAACGTCAAAAATGACCCCAAATGACACATGGTACAGTGACTGATTTGTTGCACTTTTTTTCAACATCATACCGACTAATTTTTTCACATTTTCGACATCAGACTCATCTTTGCCCTTTTTTTTGTGTCATTTTTGCACATTTTCAATTTGGTGTGACTCACAACCCTGGAGAGGGAGGAGCCAGGGAGGACGAGGGTGGAGATGTGGAGGAGGTGGGTCGTCTGGGAAGCAGGTGAGTCCATGGCTGTTTGGTCTCATAAAAGATGATTGGCTGATATGGATCACCGACTTAGTGCTGGTTGGCAGCAGCAGCGTGGCAATTTGATGATGCAGGTATGAGATTCTCCCAGCTTGAAATGATCTCAAAGAACGCATACTAAGCAAAGACGTCGAAAATAACCTCCATCGACACATATTGTACTATGATTTCCAAAATGACCTCAAACATGGTATTTTCAATGTCATTGTTGAAAATAATTATGACCTCCAACTACACATACTATGAAGTCGAAAAAGACCTCAGACGACACATAGTACAGTATGATGTCAAAAATTATCTCAAAGGACACATAATATAGCTTAATATGACATTGAAAATGACATCAAAGGACATGTTCTATCCTATAATGTGTAAATGTCAAAAAGAGTAGTCATCTTTAAAGATTTTTTTTAACTTGACAAAATATAACGACTTATAAAACAGTTAAAAAAAATACTGACTAAAATTAGTAATGGTTTTAAAGAAGCAACATTTGTGGATATGATGTTTTGCTTATAAGCAACTATAGTCTTTAATAAAAAGGCCAAGTTTTTGGCCAAACAACGTTATTTCTTTAAATGACCGCGAACGAAAGAGCATGGCTCAGTCGGTCATTGACGTCAATCTGTGAGGTGTGAGACGGGGTTTAAATGTGGATTACGTCATCAATGAACAGCTTAGCCAATCAGGTGCAGTATTTGAATGTCGGCCCTTTTACTTTTTCTGTAAAGCTTGTCAAAGTAAAACATCTCAAATAAAATAAGACTTTAAGAGCTAACAGCTAATCCAGCAGGCTCAAATTAACTCTGTCAAATTTAATTTCAACATTTTTACAGTGTCTATATGGGTCCAAAGAAAAACATCAGGATCAGAAATCTGACAAATATTTATGTAAACATTGAAGATGAGGAAAAACGTGCTCCAGATTATTACAAATCTATTTACGTTAGCCAAGAATTTGACTGAATGGTCACTTGCTCCATTTTATTTCTTTAAAAGAACACATTTAAAAAAATGTGTTCTTTTAAAGAAATACTTTTTTTTTTAAGTGTTTTCTTTTTTTTTTTACGACAATGTTTTTGAAAGACAGGTTTTTTAGAAACAAAGTCTCTAAAAAAACCCTGTGACTAATACTTTTCGGTATGGTCTCGCGTGGCAACGCTTGTGAACAAACCCTCATGTTTTATACATGCTTAAACCTCCACCTAAAAACAAAGGTTTTTAGATGGACCTTCCTTATGGTTATGCTTGAAGCATAACCATGGGAAGGAAAACCTCTTAGGTGAACCTAAGAGGTTTGTTTAAGGGGTTTCGTTACAAGTGTCAGCCTGCAAGACAAAAGTGAAAAGGTTAGTGACCAAATAACTGCAGAGAGCCTACATTCAAAGACTCTGGTTCAGTCGGTCATTGACGTCAATCTGTGACGTGTGAGTCGGGGTTTGAATGTGGCCCTTTTACTTTTTCTGTAAAGCTTGTACTGTGCTATTCCTTTTAAAAAAATCTCGAATGACGTATGCAGTATGTAAGGACATCAAAACGAGGCCAAATGACGTCAAATGAAACATATTCCATGACGTTCAAATTAATTTTTAGAGACACGTTGTCGAAAATTAGCTCAATGACGCACATTTAAGTAATACGTCAGAAATACCTCAAATGCCTTGTTGGTGAAATGTGCCATACAAATAAAGTTATTTTAACCAACGTCAAAAATCAGCTTATAAGAGACGTTGTATCGCATAAAGTCGAAAGTGAGCTAAAATGAGTCTAGCATCATGTCCATGAGGCCAAACCACTCTGACGCCAAAAATAAGATCAAGAGAGATGTCGAAAATGAAATACTGCCTCTTGTAAAAGAGACGACAGCGCGACCGTCTACTAAAACTTAAGATCTCAACAAGTTTAAACACCAAACAATTAAATACATAACGCTTAAGACTGAATAAATAAGACACTCAAATACGCCGCAATAATGGCGCTTCCATTTTTGACCAAGAGGGGGCGCACTATC
>CAEGAE010005447.1:0-15961 GCA_903067095.1 Girardinus metallicus | reverse complement strand
ACTGGATGGAATTAAAGCATCATTAGATCCAAGGAACAAAAGCTGTAGATAATTTCAAAGGTAACAAAACAATTCACCATGTTTTGTACAACTCTTGGAGTATGGTTGTGTAGTGAGTATGTTACTTTTAGGTAAACTTAACCAATGTTATTATAAGTCGGGCTAGTTGTCAGAAGATATAAATAAAAATCCGTGAGAAGGAATATTTAGGAAAAAAAAACAAAAAACAGATTCACTTTTAATCACATTTTATTTTTGGGGAAAAGTGAAAAATAAAATGTGATTATTTTTTTAATCACATTTTATTTTGGTGAGGATACTCTATTGAGAAGACCTGACCTGGTGAGGATACTCTATTGAGTATCCTATTGAGTATCCTCACCAAGGCCCGTTTAGTGGCTGTAACATGTTCTTAAGAAATACATTTACAGATGAGGAACATTTACTGAAATGTATCACACTAGCAAGTGTTGCAGAAAAAAAATCTATAAGAGTTTAGTTCTTACAGATTTAGTTTTTTGAATGGATGAAGGAAATCACAAACTCGTAGTCAGCATTGACTAGTCGTGCTACCATAAATAATGCAGTAAAACAATTAAACTAGGTTTTGTTTAGATGTATGTGCTTTAGAGGAATGTTTCACTCTTATGCAAGGGCAGGGGCTTTTTTCCTCTCACAACTGCCCCCCCCATGTCCCTTTCCCCTTCACGCTGTGCATCAGGAAGACATTCTGTCTAAAACCAGAGGTATTACAACACTCTAAATCTATTTAAATTTCTCTAGGTTTACTATACACTATATATTAGTCTTGATTATTCTGACACTTATTGTTTTTCATACTTAATTGTATTCTTCTTAAAATTCATAGAGGTGAGAAGGAGTTTACGAAAACAAAGTGTCACAAAAATGGGATTAACAGATGTCAAAAGAATGTTTATTTTTTTTAAGGACGAGGAGAAAGGGAGGCATCCATTCACCGGAAATTAAAAGCAATTAATTATTAAAGTCATAAATCACTCTATTGATTAAATTTTGACATTTGGGTGTCTATATAGTCTCTCAAAGCATAAAAGGTCATTTCATAGTCTCTAAGGAATCTGGATGAATGGGAAAGACAACGGTATACTTTAAACTTCTACTTTAATAATTCTGTCATTTCCACTTTTCCTTCTCTAATGTCCCCTCCCACATAGTTAATTAAGAAAACAGAGAAATATATGGTAAACTATTCTAATATCCTAATATATGGTAAACTATTCTAATATTCCCTAAGCAAACATGCTCTGATCTGCATACAGAGGAGCATATAAAGTTCTCAATTAACTACTATTCTATTGTCTTTGTCTGCAAAGAAAATATAATAAAGCATAAATTATTTTATATGCATTATGTGAATAGCTGCACATTTAATATGCATGTCTTAAAACTCTTAACTGTGACATTTACAAAGTATTGCTTGAGGAAACAATGATGGGTAACATTTTTAAAAAAGAATGCCTGCTGATATAAGGCAATCACTAAAAAGTGATTAATAATACCAAGATCACAATCCTTCAGAAAAAGCTATTTATATTTATACTTTTTGTAAAATATGCACAGGAAAATGGTTTAAAATTGAACTAATTTTAAATCAGTTTTACAATAAAAATATTTAACAATAAAATTTAATTAGCTGGACAACTTGATAAACCAGTGGAAAAACACTCCTTTCAGGCTCTTAGTTCCGGCGACCCCCAAAGTTCCACCTCTGCCACCGGCGTCCTCCAAGGCTCCTGGTGCCGGCGACCCCCAAAGTTCCCCCTCTGCCACCGGCGTCCTCCAAGGCTCCTGGTGCCGGCGACCCCCAAACTACCCCTCTGCTGCCGGCGTTCGCTAAGGTTCAGCGCTCCAGGTGCCAGCAACCCCCAAAGTTCCCGCTCTGCCGCCAGCATCCTCCCTCCTGATGCTGGCGACCCCCAAAGTTCCCGCTCTGCCACTGGCGTCCTCCAAGGCTCTTGGTGCCAGCAACCCCCAAAGTTTACGCTCTGCCGCCGGCGTCCTCCCAGGCTCCTGGTTGCAGCAACCCCCAAAGTTAAAGCCTGGCCACCGGGTGTATACACCTCATAATATCCTGTTCCCTTTTATCTTTAATATGGGAATTTTACCTTTCCTGTCTGTAGTGGCTGTCCCGCCAGGTTGCCCGCTATCTGTTTTCCTGCTCAGTTTCTGTGGGATGTTCTGCCTTTCAGAGTTCCTTTCGCTAGGGGGTGCTGGCTTAAACTTTAACTGTGCTTGGGTTGTGAGGTTGTATTTAAAGTCTGGCAGTAACTTGCCTTCACGCAGAACCAAAAGTCTTCCCCTGTAACTTGGGTGTGTTTTGGGCGTCTGCTGGGTAATTTTGTCAGTGGATGGTTGAAGTTCAAGTGTTTTATTCTTGGTTTGTGTCTCAATTTTGCTTTCATTTTTAGGTACTTCCGAAGCAATGTGATCTTCTACTTTAGCGTTTTGGCTTTTTATGGATTCCCTTAATTTCTCATTTTTCATTCTCTCACTGTTGTACAGTCCTGTCACCTTCAATACTTGGTCTGTGAGTTCTTTGATGTGATGTTGATCCCTCTTTGTGTTTTCTTGTAGTACCTTTATTTGAGTATTTAAGGCCATTATTTCTTTCCTCTGGTCTCTAATAGTATATTCAAGCGTTGTGTGGTCAAACCCATTTTTCACAACCATGTGTTTTGTCTGTTCCGTCAACTGTTGATCTTTTATCGACAGAAGTTTAAACAAATCCTTGTTTCGCCGTTTTTCATCAGCCAATGCGCCTGATGGGAATTCCATTCTTGCATCAAACAGTAGCTTGGTTTTGTCTAAGGCTTCTTCCCTTGGAGTTTTTGAAAGTTTCTTTTCAAGACTCTTAATTTCCCTCTTTGCCTCTATCAACAGCATTTCCAGAGATTCTACCTCTCTCTCAAGAAGTCTGGACTTTTCTTTTTCTTTGGAAATATCAGTATTCTTCTTGCTGATTTTGTTATTCGTCAGGGCCACCTCAAACTTAACTTTCTTCACTTCATTTTGATAACTTTCCATCTTCACGTTGCATGTTGGGACTTGAGACATCGCATGGTCTTTTTCTGTCAAAAACTTCTCGGCCTGCAGTTTTGAGTCCCTCGTGACTTTTGTTAAAGAGGTTTGAAGCTCTTCAACTTTACTTTTGTATCCCGTTATCTCAGACAATAACCGAGACTCGCGGATGATGCGACGCTCTATCTCTTGTTGTAACTTTGGGATTTTGTCACGTTCCAGGAATCTGCTGTTCTTGGTAGCCGAATTTAGGTTGTTGGTGATAGATTCGATTTTCTCCTCTAAAAGAATAATTTGTTTATGACAATTTTCCAATTCCTGCATCCTTTTGCTCGCCTCCCTCTCTGATGCACATTTTTCTTTAAACCTGTGAAGCCAGTCCAGAAGCACAATAACTAGATCATCTCTAGTCAGCTGTTGAATTTGGTACGGCGTTAACAAATCCTTGCTACTGAACATTTTAATGGTCCGACCTGTGTATCCAAAAATCTACGAAACAAAATGCAATATTAAATCCAAGACGGAAAAATCTATCTTCTGCTGCTGCTTCTTCTAGAGTTCTGTGACTTTAACTCAGAAGCATCACATTTGAGTGTTATGATGTCTTTTATGACATCATATCACTTTGACATCATCAGATTCCATCAGTGGAATAAATTAATGTGTGCTATGTTGCTAGGCAACATCAAAACCAGCTCACTATAATCCAGTAAAACCTAAAACAACAGTTTCAACTGTAGATTATAACTAGCTGCAGGATTTAAGGATTTTGTTTACACAAATATCACAATTAAGTATTAGCTCTATTATTTTCCTTGTGGAATCAAGAAATTATTCTATTTCATTGAATTTTAATCAACGATGTCTTATGCAGATGTGGCGGATACAATGTATATATTTCACACCCGAATATATGCTCTTATTGTGAAGGGGAGAAGGTGAGGTGAGAGGACACCAACGCTTGTCCTTCATTCTATTTTAGGTTTTGGTTGGAAGACATTGAGAATAAAACAAGGCTCAAATTACTTTTTCGTCTATTGTGGATTACTCCCGTAACAGTAATCCACAATACAATATCAAATAATCATAGGGCCGGTGTCGCCGATACCAATAGCAATACTTTTTATTATTTAATTTTAAAATATCAGCAAGCTTATGATCTTCACGTGTTTTTGTGGTTTCTCTTTTGAATTATTTTGTTAGGACATAATTTGAAACAAATTTGTCTACAAAATAAACAACATATTAACATGATAAACAGAAACAATATAAAAACGAAATAAATGTGTTGGAAACCGTATCTGATGAGGAAACGGGGATTGACGTAACACCGGTTAAGGTGAAGAGTCCTACAGGTTGAATTTACGCCTGGGCTTCATAATGTACTGATCAGTACATGTCGCATAATTGAAGGCTGAAAGGCTTTCTTAAGGCGGCCGTCATACTTTCTGCTACAATATAAGACTTACATGTACAGTTCCATCTCAGCCTCTCAAAAAACAGACATACATGCAGTAAATAAACCGATTTTCAATCAGTTGTTTGCACCAAAGACTTAAGAATATATAAACATGTTTTAACGTGGGCTCTTTAAATGTGTATATATTTGAAATTTGTGTCTGTATACAAAATAGACCAGGGTGTATTTACTTATTGCAAATGTGGCGCATCCAGAAAAGGAAGTACCGCCACAGAATTTAGTTTTTTTTTAATACTTATCAAAAAAAAACTAAATTCTGTGTCCGTATACAAAATAGACCAGGGTGTATTTACTTATTGCAAAGGAATGCAAAAGTTTTGCGAGGTAATGCAAAACAAAATTTTTTCCCCAGGTCCCTTGTAGGGCTCCATATTCATGTGTAAATGACATGAATTAAATGACAGCAAGTACTGTCATTTAATTCTTGTTTGAACCTGTCTGACAGTATTGCAGTGGGTTTTGTGTTGTACTTTATTTGTTAGTGTGTTTAGATGTTTTTAATGGTATTGTATACTGCATCACAATGCGGTGAGAAATGCAGTTTCTAGCAACTGTAACTGTATCATCTGCATACATGCAGAAAAGTGGCAATAAAGGCAACTTTGATAAGATAATGATATGATGCTTTAACATATAATGCAATAAAATCTATTGGTATGTAGGATGATAAGATATGAAAAGATAAGATAAAGTAACTTAAGTAAAATAAGTTGCAATAAGATCCAGAAAGATAAAACAACATAAAATATAACTAAGAAACCCAATAACCATTGCAGCAGACACATGCCCTTTTGTGGATTTTTCTGTGGAACATAACTCTGGATTATTCTCTGGAAATGTGCCTATTTGTGGATGGTTTTATCAAGGTATATTTGGTGTTTAAAGTATTGAAATTGGCGATTAGTCCTAGGTTATAAGAGTTTTTAGAAGGGGTCTCAAGTATTTGAGGATTTCAGCTATTTGCAGGTAGTTGTGGTTTCTAAACTCCACAAATATCAGGTGCCCACTATATTTCTTATCCCAGGTTTTCTCCCCTCATGAAAAATTTACTCAAGCGAAAGGCTGGAAATATTACAATTGCTCAGTGAGAGATCTTGTTTTTTTTTTTAAGGCTACGCAGTGAATGCCTGGTGACATAAAGCATTGCTCACCGCATCTCGCCACTCTTTAGAAGCCAAATTTGTAACAAATTTGAGTGCTCAACAATTCATGTTGCCTGCCGGTAGAGTTTTCCACCTCAGCTGTGGATCTCTGCTGCTCCTCCAGAGATACTGTCAAGATATTCCCTGCGTCTGTGATGAAAGCTCTTGTTGCTTGGATGCAGGGATCGTCTTATTGTCCATGAGGCGCATTCGGTCTGTTGTTGCTCTAAGCTCCTGCACACACACAGCAGTCTTATCTTTTTCAATAGGTCGATGAACTAATTTATGTAACGGAGCATTTATATGGGAGTCAATGTTATTTATATTTTAAAATAAGTTTTGGGTATGGCTTAACTTTGTATCTTAAGTATTAATTTTCAGTTGTACTTGACAAGAAGAACTGTTTAAACATGCCTTTTGGCCTCACATTTATTTGGTTTTCCTTTTGAAGGTACAAAAAGGTACAAACCACTATGCCATGGTATGTTGTATTATGATTTATTACAAAAACACAAACTACAATTTAAGACAATAGCATACAATAGCATCTAATAAGCTTTCCTGTGCCACAATAAGATTTAAATATACATCTATAATTAAAAAACTGTTACTGATTTGCAGACACATGTCACAGAACAAATAAGCAACATTTTTAAAGCACATTTCGTTAAGTTGATTATATGATTATCAAATATATGCTGCCTAAATTCAAACAGAAATAGTTATATTCTATACTATAAATGTACAGAACTGCTGTTTAACTGTTTTCTGCTCTAAACAGATGAAGTCTTTTAAGAAATATGATTTGAAGGTTTTAACACGAGAAAACAAAGAAGTGAAAAAAGACATTGACAGACTTTGACAATTTTTAGACGTATGCTGCCATAACTAACCTCCCTACTCTCAAATTTACAACATTCTTCTTTATACACAATGCTCATCTATAAAATGATCAGTATTGGCTGTTAATATACAAGAAATATTTTATGTTGAATAAGAGCTGAGGGTTTTATCAGCTCTATGTTGACCGTGTTAATGATTATACAGCCTGGTGTTTAGATAATTTTGCATCTTCATCTTGGGAAGCAATCAGAGAGGTGTGAGGGATTCAGTGATATAACATGTAGATACGCATGTTATATTTCCTCCATACTTAACTTAAGTACATAAATCCAGATAATATATATTATTTCCATCACTCATAGAGTTAAAGTAAAAGCAGAACCTGAATATTTTAATCGACAAGACAAGTGAAAGAGCTTGTAAAAGCCAAACTCTTAAAAACAAGAAACATCGTGGACAAGCAAAGTAAAGTATTTGTTGCACAGCTCAGTATTTCATAGGTTTGTACTCTTTATTTTCCAGTTGATCAGCTTCTCCAGCCATTTTCTGTATTTTGGGTGAGCACACGATGGTTTCCTCTGGCCCTTTATGTATACTCTGTAAACCAAAAACAAGACTGATGAGAGTTGGGTTTTTTCTATTTCAGCTGTTCAACCAGATAACATATAAAACACCTAGTGTGTGAAAGACACTGTCAGCTGAATGGGAAACACTGAAGTCCAAACAACAGTCAGCGACTCACTGCATTGCTACAGTTTTACAAATGAATGATGAAAAAAGCTTGAAGCACAGCACATAATGCCTGCTGTATTTATTTATTTGTTGTTCTGCTTTATTAATCTCCGGTGGCTCATTTGCCATACTTACACGAGCGCATCAATGTCACAGGGTCCACTACTGCTCTGGACCTCCCAACGTTCAACCTTAATCAGCTTCTGAGGGGGAATATTTCTTGTTTTGATGCAGCATCTTGGGATGATAGCTGAGAAAAAGGAAATAAATGAAATACAACACACACTTTGCTTGACTGAAAAAAAAAGAAATTCAATCAACTTTGTATCTTAGTATGACTGTCTTCAAAATGATTCATCTAGTTATTATTAAAGTCTATAAACATGCTAATTAGCTTTGAAGTTTTACCATGTGCTGTTGAAGCCTGAAGCTTGTGATTAATTGGACCAAAAATATCAGTAAAAGCTTTACATTTTGTTACTGGTATTGAATCATACTATTTGTCTGTAAAGGCAAAAAAAATATGCTTAATTTTTTTTTTTTATTTTAAAAGACTGAAACACCAAGAAAAATGTACAAGTGTCTTCCAGCTGCTCCTTTCGCCCCCCACCAAAAGAAAAACTCAAACTCTTCAATTAATACTAATTCCAAAGAATACTTTTAAATAATAATCAGATTACATGGATTTGTTATTTGATTATTTTGGTCTGACTTGCGCAGAAAGGTGCAGGTCTTACCGTCAGTGAAGCTGATGGCCAAAGTCATAAGAGAGGCGACCAAGAAGACGACCTTTAGATCCATGATGGCAGAGGAACTGTGGGGATAAGTTCTGTTACAGCTCTATTTAAGCTGATCGTGAACGTGCACGTGCATGTGCATCTACCCCTGCAGGCCACCCAAACATGCTTTTTAATTTGGATCAGCAACTGAAAGCCATAAAAGGCTGTAGAGCAGTGATGATTGGTGGAGTTAAGATCTTTTATTAGGATAAATCCTGCCATTACTGAACCCGGATTATTAAAACTGTGGATAGTGGCTTGATGCAGGAATGCAAACCAGAGACAGGCTTGGACAGGTTTAATGACAGCACATTGACTCTCTTTTGATTCACTGATGACACATGATTACCTGACAAAAGCCACACAAGCAACAACAAAAAATCTAGGAAAAATAAAAAATAAAACCGTTGAACCATTTTTGTTTAAACAAAAAGCCAGAAGGAGGTCAAGAGGAGCAGAGGATTTGTTGCAAGGAAGTTCATGATACCAAATGTTCTACGTCTTTGAATGCAGCACGTGTAGTTGGTGCTGTGCATGTTTCTAGATGATTTATGTTTTTCCATGCACATGACTCCAACACATGTTCCTGCAGTGAAAAGGCAAAGTTTTTTTGTTTTGTTTTTGGAAAACAACAACAAAATATGTGATTGGATGACTCTGGAAATTAACCATGTACTATGGAAATGTGGAAATGTTTAAGCTTTCTATTGTATTTGAAGCTCTAAACGTTGAGGTTTTTTTTTTAAATAAATGTAGCAAAACTTTAAAGCTACAAAAGTAAGTTTGCAGGTGCAAGATGACAACATACAGAAGGGAAAGTTGACAACTTATGCATCACCATTTAGCAGACAAATTAATCTCCCAGCACTATCAAAGAAAATTAAATAACTATTGCTGCTAACAGGAGCCTCTCTTGCTCAAAAAACTGTTTATATTTGCTTCCATGCCCAATAATAATATTTTAAAACCCTTTTTTGATTTTTCATGGAGAAAAGAAAACATTTTCACTACATGATGAAATATAACACATGGCCTGGTACCCAGAAGAAGCTGCACAACAAAATTAAATTGACCTTGTTACCTTGTCATAAATTAACTGTAATTAACCTCTTTTTTTTTGGTTCAGCCTCACCAGACATGACCAGGCCTGATTACTGCCTGACCTCTACAATCAAGAATTTGCTCAACTAGAAACTGCTTGTCAATGTGAAGTAACCAAAAACATTTCAAAAGCAATTCGCACCTGAGATCTAAAGAAAATTGAGAACAGATCAGATTGACATCCATTTTTCTGAAAAGAGTTACAAAGGGATTTCTAAGGCTTCTGGATTTCAGTGAACCACAGTGAGAGTCATTAACCACAAAGGGAGAAAACTTGAAACAGAACTGAAGGATAGAAAGAGAAACAGAAAATCCACCTTTAAGCAGCTCAAAAGCACAAAATGAAGATTTTACAAGGGCTTTGTCAAAAACTTAAATGTAATTACTGTGCTGGGACAGGACCTTTAAAAAGCTATTCATGATTGAAAGTTAATCTGCAACAATGTGTATTAGTCAGTTTTTGTTATCTCAACAGCTTAATGGCCATTGTTGCTGCCAGATAGAGAAATCAGGCTAGTTGGTTTGGATAACTCTATTTTCTTTACAAATGAAACAATAATTTAAAAACTGCTTTTTTATTTTTTCTGGTTATTTTTGTGATGATCTGAAATATCTTAGTGCTACAAAAAAGGGTGAAAAATACAACAAAGAATTAATCTGTAAGAGGACAAACATCTTTTCCCAACCCTGTGCATCCTGATACTCTAGTGATTATTTTCTAAGTTAAAACACAAAAACCAATCAAAATAATGGAGATTTTCATCAATTATTGGTTAGTACAATGGTTGGTTGCCATTGAGACTGGACACCAAACCCTCATCCATCTGCAGGAAGGCACTACTTCAACAATATACTCTGGATTAGAGAGCTTTATGTTTGTTCCTTCATTTTTCAGTAATTATAAGACAAGAGATAAATTACTTTTTACTTGTAGTTGAATTGCAGCCATATCGAAAGCTGTTTAATTAAAACTACTTAATTCCAATTCAGTCCAGTTTGAACCCAGTTTATTAATGTCCATTTTGCATGATTATATAAACACTGTGTAAAGTAAGCATTTCACCAAAGTTAAACGCTTATCGGTGGTTATATTGAAACTTTCTTTACGTCACGGAGATCAGAACAAGTCAATGTTATTCTAAAGTGGTTCCATCATGGTAAACACCTTCAGAGCCAATGTTTGTTGTTGGATCTTCACACATCTCACCACATGTTGTGCAATTTAACTGAGCGTGCAAGCGGACAATATAATTTAGGAGGAAAAAAAGTTTTTGCCCTGGAGGAGTTTTTTTAAGTAGCAAAGGCAACAGCAAGGGAGCTGTTGATTCAGGAACTCACATTAAATGATGTGAAGGCGATCAAAACTGACACAAGACAGCTCCTTTGTTTACAGACGGACTTCTGTTCCCACATTCCAGACGGTGAAGCAAGAGTTTCGCCCTTTATGTGCTCCTTCTGTCTTAGCCATTGTGACATGAAGACAGTGGTGCACTAATATTGTATAACAACCCAGCATGTTTGCTTTGCAAAATAAACAGTATTTACTTTGGAGCGCCAAATAATTCCCCCTTACCTCTGCTTGAGAAATAGATGCTTTTAGAGAGGTTTTAATTCACAGCAATGTCTCTTACATCATTAATAGATCAGCAACAAGAAAAGCATTGCATATCTGCACAATTACTATCTCAGTCTTGACAAAGCCTAGATGATTCACGTTTCAACTGAAGAAGACACCAGAAAGGTAACGAAACTTAAACAGCGCGTTTCCACAGAAATAACTTGTTCTGCAACAGGTTTGGTTCGCATGTCACCAAACGGTGGTATTATGTTGAGAACTCATGCCCATTTTCATCTGTTTTGGGAATCAAGCATGCGTCATCAACAGGAGTTGTTGCACAACGTGGAAGTAGCGTGTAGCAGAAATTTTGTGTAGGTCATCCACTTCCCTGTTTGCTGCCATGCTTGTTTCTTCAGTTTGACCAGCCCACAGGCTGACAATAACGCTGCAGTTCACGGTGAAGAACCAGGTATTGCATGGTGTCCAACTGGAACCAACTTGGCATTTGGGAATCTTGTTCCTCCAATGGAAACACGTGTCACTGGTCCAAATCACGTTTAAGAACTGGAATGGGCTTCAAACTGTGTTGGTGGAAAACCCCTAGCAGAGAACTTCAGAAAGACCTGGAGCCAGCATCTAAAGAAATATGTAACACACTCATACATGACAGACCCAATAAACCCAATAATAAACGCACACTGTATAATACTCCACTGCGGAAGAAAAAGCGGTAACACTTTCTTTGATGGGTTGTGAATAAGACTGTCATGACTCCGTCATAAACATGACATAAAACCTGTCATGAACATAAGTCTTCATGAATATTTATGACTGTTGTCATAAAGTGTCATTCAGTAAATCATGACACTTTTAATACAAAGTTGACATTATTCAAAATGTCTTTGTTATGACAACTTGACATTAACCAAGAAATTGTGATCTGTCATAAATTTGTTATAAAAGTATTACCAATTAAACTTAAGCGTCACTAAGTGTAATGACACTTAATGACATCTTCATAACTGTTGTTTCACTGTACTTGAGGTAAGAGTTAATATTAATGACACTGTAATGACATCTTTATAACTGGTGCTATTATTCCACTTGATATAAGAGGAATTATTAATGACTGTTATTAAATCATTTACAGTGTAATAAAGCTTAATAAAATCTTTATTGTTGGTCCTACTTATTCTGTTTTATTTCAGGTAGGGGGAAATATTAATTATAGTTTTGTTAAAGATTTTGACAGCGTAACAACACTTAATGACATTATTATGACTACTATTATGACATATTTATGACATGATGATTCTTGGTTAATGTCAAGTTGTCATAACAAAAACATTTTTTGTCTAGGTTAATGTCACGTTGTCATAACGAAGACATTTTGAATAAAGTCAACTTTGTACTAAAAGTGTCATGATTTACCGAATGACACTTTATGACAACAGTCATAAATAGTCATGAAGACTTACTTATGTTCATGACAGGTGTTATGTCATGTTTATGACGGAGTCATGACAGTCTTATTCACAACCCGTCAAATAAAGTGTTACCGAAAAAGCATGAGAAAGGCAGCAAACTGCCTTTCATTGGCAGTTTGAAAAGCCAGTAAAATACTAAAAATAATCTGGGCAGATGAAACCAAAACTGAAGTCTTTAAATGACAATGCATGCAACATGTCTGGAGTACCTATGCATATATATATATATTTTTTTTTTGCTGTAAGAGAGAATTAAAAATAAGGTTGTTGCACTTTCAGCTTCAGCTGTATTGAGATAAAATCACTATTAGATTTGGGATCTGCAACCAAGTGCCTCTTTGGCTCAGAGTCTCACTTAACATAGATATTAAATAAAAACGAAAGTATGTATAATGTATAGAAAGAAGGCTGTAGGCTCTAAAACAAAATTGATTGATCGAAACATAGAATTGCCTAAATCTGGGAGGTGCTGCATTCGCTTCCAGCTGAAACACAACGTCGACAAACCGCCATCACCTGCAGCTCTGCCACCCTTGTCAGGATTCATTCAGCATAAAACCAAAGACGGTAAGAAAATTACAATTCCCATCCACTGGTTTGTCAAATAAAACATGTTGGCACAAGACTACAAGATCTCTGCGCTTTAAAGAGGATGACACCGACTCCATAAATTGCTGACTAAATCACATCAATTATTCTAGATGACTTCTCGAATGTAGTTATCATTCCTTTCTCTTTCACGCACACGGAAACCTTACTAGGTGTGACTAATAAAGGCCTACTGGTATGATGAGAAAAAAACAACGAAGTCCTTCAGGCAGAGTTACACACTACATTTACCTCCTCCAATCATAAGACAGTGACAACTTTAATCCATGATCCTTTGTTTATTTACACGGTTTCCTTTGTCTTGACTTGCGCACATTACGGCATGTATGTACATTTCTTCTTAAATTGATGGTAAACAAGATCTATGCTGTTATTCATTTAATCTCTCTGTTCTTATGTTTCTATTAAAACAAGCTGAAAAGCACAGAAAAGACGCTTAAGACAGAAAAGAAAAAAGTCGACTGGGTTCAGAGTTCACAGATTGAGGTCTAATATTCTGTCGTTGCTGCAGGTCGTCAGGCGCAGAGGCTTGTAGCATCAGTAGTCGTTCTGTCCTCTGCTGGCCACGTGAAGGAGACGAAGCAGTAGGTCTGTAGGGGAGCTCCTTGCAGAGCTTTGGGCCGGATCTGCGGCGTCTGTCTCCCCGAGGCAATCAGAATCCACCATGCAGCCCTCTGAGAAGGAACACGGATCAGTTCACATCATCATGTGACCGTTAAACCCAGAGTTAAAAACGAGACTGTACCAGAGTTACAGCAAAGTCCCGAGGAGGCGCAGTGCCCCCCCTCAGGTCCACAGGGCCTCCCTCCAGGCTGGCAGGGGGTCAGCAGGTAGTTCTCCTCCTCACAGTGAGCTGCAGCTGCAGAGCCCAGTAGGCAGCCCAGGCCCTCTCCACAGCAGATGCTGGGGCCAAAACAGCGGCCCCTGTTTCCAGGGCCGCAAGGCATGCACTGGAAAAAGGCAGAGCAAGTGAATGCAAAGAAAAAAAGTACTTGGTCACAGCATGAGAGCATTCAGAATAACTTTGCTCTCATATTTACTCAAAATGAATGAACTTAAAAAACTAAAAATGCAAATCATTAAAAATGTAAAATTGAATTGATTGAGCAGAAATGAGCTGGTACTTATGTCTTCAGGAGGTTAACTCCACATTATTAATAAAATAAATAAAACACAATGTATTTTATACACAAGTTGAAACTGGGTTTACAACAAAAAAATACTTAAACTATAAATAATAAATATATGATTTTATTACAATGTCATATTTACTAAACTTTGCTTTTTTTATTCATCCACATCTATAAAAAAAGTCAATCATTTCACATTAATGTGAAACTTCTCTCTTATTCTCTCACAACTTTGTTCTTAAAATTTATATTTTACCTAAGCTACTATACCTAATTCAAATTCCTTCCACATATAAAATATTTATACATTTATTGATTCTTTTTTGTCTTAACCTTCAATTTGACTACTTTTTAAAGAAAAGGTCATGTTTTATTTACCTCTGTTTCTTAATGAAAAGTACTTTCGTTATGAATGGTGCTATATATATAATATATATATATTATATATTATATATATATATATATAAGAATATATAACTGCCACATTTTTAGATGTATTCGTATTTTCCCACAGAATACAAAGAAAGTTCTAAAAATTAAACAAAACTCAAAAAATCTGTAATGTTTAATTAAAACGTTTTTGTATCTTCTTAGGCCTTCACATTGTTTTAGAAAAATTCTAGTTCTTTTTACTCTTCTCAGTTTTACTGATTTGCTGACAAAATTGCCCACGTTTTTAAATCAAAATCAAAAACTTATCTGAATTTCAAATATTCTCAAGATTTCTTTCTTGAAAGGAAACATTTGGCAAGAATACTCTTTACTGAAGAAAAAAGAAAGTTTCACATTTATATGGTCATATAAGCCATCCTTCTCTTCTTTCTTATGAGCTGCCTTTAATTTAAATATACTTATATATTTAAATTTAACTGGATAAAAAAAAGCTTCTTAGTGGTTCATAGACAGCAGTCTGAAATCTTCAGAAAATTTATATTACACGTTCAAAAAAGGAACATTATTTATAGTTTTATTTAAAGTCCAGATCTGATTACATTTCCCAGTTTTAAGAACAAATTAGCACATTCATCTAAATTTAAAAAATAAAGGAAAATATATTAAAATTGATCTCCAAATGTCAGATATTCTCATAATTGCGTTTACAATCATATATGTTCATGAATTAGCCTCTGTATTAGAGATAACATCTACAAATGAAAACAAAGTCTGAAAGATAATACACCAACACATCTGAAAATGTAGTTTTATACTTTAACGTAAAAATTTGTAATTTTAAATGATAGAATATTACATTTTTTTATTTAATTGTTTTATTTTTATAACAATCAACCTTTTGCTAATTCAAACCTACAAATGAAACATAGAAATCTGCTTGCTGATGACAAAATGGCAGTAAGACACTTATTACTGCTTCAGAAGGTTAACTCCACATTATTAATAAAATAAATAAAACGCAATGTATTTTGTACACAAGTTGAAATTGGGTTTACAATAAAAAATTACTTAAATTATAAATATTACATATATATATAATTTTATTACAATGTCACATTATAGTAAATAGTAAATATTATTTTACGATGACATATTTACGCAATATGCAACAATGCAACGGAAAATTTACGCATTGTTGACGTTAAGATTATTTCTTTGAAAAGAAGACGAAAAAAAAAAAAAAACATCTTCAGAGAAAAATAAAGATGTTACACCCCCTCAGGTGCTCACCTGTCTGACGCCCCCCTCTGGCAGCGCCCGCTTCCCTCCCCGGGGGCAGTTCTGGATGTAGCAGGCGGAGGAGAGGGCGAGGAGACCCAGGACGCACAGCAGGGAGTGATGCATGGCGGCTGCTTCTGATTTCCTCCGCTGGTGTGGATGTCTGACTGACAGCCCACCGATCACTCCTCACTTATAAGCACATGGACTCGTTGTTTGACAAAGAGACCAACACCTGACGTCACTGACCGTCCCCCCCCCCCCCCCCCCCCCCCCCCCCCCCCCCCCCCCGCCCGCCCCGGGGCCCCCCCCCGCGGCCGCCCCCCGGGGGGGGGGCCCCGACACACGCTACACCACAAAACACAACCCAGC